>PVLA01013943.1:0-33563 GCA_004027455.1 Hydrochoerus hydrochaeris | reverse complement strand
GAGGGGATGAGGAGGGGATGAGGAGGAGGTGAGGAGGGGATGAGGAGGGGCTTGGCCCACCCAGGGACAGGCGTTCTGTGCCCAGAAGCAGCTTCCAGGCCCTGGCGAGCAGGTACCAGAGGGGGCTCAGAGTGGACAGCCGAGGCCCCACCTGGGTGAATGGCTTATGAATGGAAGGAAACTTCGGAGTGGAAGGAAAGTGGGTCAGAGGTGGCCCGCAGGAACTGATGCTGGAGAGCTCAGGGTCTGGAGGGGAAATAGTGATTCTTCAGGCAAAGAGTTAGAATTTGGTTTGAAGCCTTATAGTATGGAGGGGTTAGCAGGAGAGGAGAAGAAACACAAGAAATCACAGCAGTTCTGTATCTAGGTGATGGGGATTATGTAAAGACAAAAAATATTTTAATGTTTCTGTCTTTGGGTAATATGGTTCTGTATTTTAGGTTTTTTTTTTTTAAATCAATCACTTCTTGGGGTGAAAGGTACATGAACTTCTTTTAAAGCTCACAGTTATACCGACTGCAATTCATCCTCTGCCCCAGAGGCAAATGGTGCATTGACAGTTTCCTTTTCAAGAAATAACTTTGAGATATTAAGTTAAACTCTGTGAGACTGTCACTCTTGTGGGACAAAAAAGTCAAATATTAATGATTCCATAAAACTAAAACATAAGGTCACATGTCTTCTTTTAAACAAAAATAAGGAAATTGTGCCAATGCACTTTGACATTTTGCATGTGTGCTTTTAATCACAGACTCCTGTATGTTTACTACAATTCCTGGTCACGCTTTTCAACGTTGGTACACTGCCCTGTTTTAAAGATCCTTGATCATTTAACTATTTTCAGTAAGTGGCATTTTAGATCATTTTCAAGTTTTTGTTATTGAAACAATGTTGTCACAAGTATTACTGCTATTGTCACACGTGAGTAAATGTGTGGGATGCATTTTCAGGAGCATAATTGCTGGGTTGCCTTTTTATGGTTATTGGTAAATTTCTCCACTCTCTGTGAAACACCTGTGTCTACTGATGAAGAAGAACTCATTTCTGTTTTTATGTTTCATAGCTGTAAAAGAAATGCATGCATTTGTCATTTGTCTCTTTGTGCACTTTCATGTTGATTGTGCAGAGTACGGGTGTCACTATGGCACTGTCACACATGCATCCACACACGGTCACCGTGGACCCTGTGCCCCTTCTGCTCCCTCACCAGCCCCCCTCCCATCACCCGCACCCTCTCCTCTGAGTCCCCGTCTACTTTGATGATTCTCTTTCCCCCAAGATTCAACAAATAAGAGAAGTCATGTGATACTGATTGTTCCGAGTCTGGTTTATCTCAGGTAGCATGACTACCTCCAATGAATGCTACCACTTTACTTCCAATGACATAATTTCATTCTTTATGGCTGAATGTGTGTGTTTGTGTAATTTTCTTTATTCATTTACTGTTATTCTCTATTCGTTTACAGGCTGATTCTGCAACTTGACTATTTTTTTACAATTTGACTATTTTTGACTACCCAGCAATAAACATATGTGTACAGGTATCTGTGTCATATGCTGACTTTAATTTCTTCAAGTATATACCAAGGAGAGGTATAACTGGATCATGTGGTGTCCTTTTTTTAGCTAGAGAAAGTTCCACCTCAATTTTGATAAGGGCTGTATTGATCTACATTCCTGCTAACTGTGTGTAAAAACTCCCTTCTCACCAGCATTTACTTGCTCCATGACAGGCATTTTTCCTGGAGTAAGGTGGGATTGTACTGTGATTTGATTCACACATACCTGATAACTAAAGATGTTTAACATGTTTTTCGTATATCTGCTGCACAAACGGACTTCTTTTGAGAGGTGTGCAGTTCAGCTGTCCATTTATGGGCTGCTCTATGTGTTTGGTATTTTTCTTTCAGCTCTTTATGTATAATGCACTTTAGAAAAGATCCAATTTGTTTATTGCTTATCTGATATTTTTATTTTGATTATAGTTTTATAAGTTAAGAAAACTAGTTTGTTCTTATTTGTTGAGGGATGTTTACCTCAGGCGGTCTGCATCCTTTGATTTTGAGTATTCTTCTTGGACTCCAGAACATTGTGTAAAAATTTTTGTCTAATTTAGGTTTGTCATTTTCTCTATTTTTTTCTTTTCTTAGACACTCCTTCTTCAGTATGAAAGTACACAACTGATCCAATTTTCTCATCATACCCTTTAACTGTACTCTTTTTTACAGTTAAACCCTTGATCCACTTGGAATCTATTCTGTTACATAAGAAATAAGGCAGAATATTATTTTAATATAAATAACTATAGTTTATTTAATGTTTTATATAAGAGCAAAATAAGCCTTTCTCAAATGCACAGTATTGATTTAGGTAATAACCTACTTTCAGACACTATTTATAATTGTTTATTTTTTTGAAAAACTTCAGAATTTGTACCAATAACATTTTTGTTGGTAGATGTATGTAAGTAACCTTTTACATTAATAAGCAACTTTCTGTGTTCCTAGAAATTCCAATTGACCAAAGAGTTTTCTTCTCATGTAGAGAAGTTTCTTCCCATAAGCTTGGCTTCAACATATCACGTATTAAATCCTGGGTAAGTCTGCAGGATCTCTTTACTAGGCTTTGCAATCCTTGGAATATAACTAGTTTATTATCTCAGTATCAACAGAAAAAAATGCACACAATACAAAAAGTAAATCAATTTATAAGGAAAGAATTAATGGTAGAATTTTCTAGTAGGCATGCTTAATGAAGTTCTCTCATTCATTTCTGCTTTGCACACATTTAGAAGAAATATGATTATATATGTATATATAATGGCATATTGTTATGACTTGAGTCTAGCTATCCCCCCAAAGCCTCAGGAAGTCATGGGTGAGGTTTTATTCGGAGGTGGCTGGATATAGAGTGTGTGATGCGGGGATCAAGGATGTGATGCTGAGATTGATTCACTGGTGCTAGGATTAAGGCTGTGAGCCCAGAATGCCCTAAGGGTAGCCTGGATAAAATATAAAAGACAAAAAGAGCTGCTGTGCTTGCTCCCAGTTGCTTGTAGCTTGCTGCCTTGGTGATTTCTATCTTTTGCCTGCAATGGACCATTTCTCCTCTGTGATGCTGAGCTGCTATCCGTCCTGCCCTGGAACCAGTCAACTACGGACTGAGACTTCTACAAACTGTGAGCTAAATAAACCTTTCCTCCTTTAACTTTGGGATCCAGGTGTTTTGTCTCAGTAACGAGAAAAGTAATTTAGATGATACATACATAGCTCCATTGTTTTATGCCTTACACACATTTATTTGTCTGAAGAGATTTCTCTCTCCAGTATTACACACTGCTGACTTTTACTGTAAGGGTGGAACAGCTCCTGTTTCTGAATCCTTTTCAGTCTAGGTTCAGTTGGCCTCACATTCTCACTCATTTTATTGGGAAAAGAAACTAGACTGTATTCAGAAGCATGCACACTGCATGGCCAGGGACCACACACTCTTTATTTTCAAACGATTTGCATGGAGTTTTAACTACCTGCCAAAAAGCCTGCAATGAGAGATAAAATGGCTGAGAATAAAATGTATTTTATATCCTCACATTCAACACAACTCCTCCAACTGTCTCTTAAAAGGGAAGGCAATCATGTCTAAACTGTCACCATGATGTAATGTCACCTAAAATCACATCCCATGAAATCCCAGGAAAAACAACAGTATTTGTAGTTCCACTTCAGAAGCCCAAAGAAGTGTACAAATAGTGGAGCTCACTTGTCTAAGCTTCCTGCGAAGCTTGATTTCCAGTTGTAACTTTTGCTCACCAAAGTGTCTACTTGAAGAAAATAACATGTCCTGCTGCAAGAGTGTGTGTGTGCATGCATGCGTGTGTGTACTGCACTTATAAAAGCAGGGGATTCTGGTCCTCTTATATTCTGGTATTTTATGTTGGGGATTAAAGAAATCGGGTTCACCCAAACCTGATGGTTATGGGATGGCTCAACACTGACTTCCTCGTTCCTTGTCATTACCACCCCACCCTTATTACGCTCACCCTCCCCAGTTTCTCCACCCCTGTACACTGCTTCTGATCTACACAAGTCACGGGAAAATGGGTCCTTTCATTTTAAAAATTCTATTTTATCGACACACACCTCAGCTTTCCTGAGATGCCACCAGAATTGTCTCAAGAGCAGCAAGTCTTTCCTCTTTCTTGTAGGACTTGTTGCACAAATGCGCTCTCCGGCCCCCGCCTAGACCCTCTGAGTTAGGCTCCTCGTGCACACAGCCACCCAGGGAAATGACAGTTGGCACACCTGTGACGCACTGGCCCTGGACTGTACGTCTTTCCTGCGTCTTCACTCTCTGAGCCCTCCACAAAAAGTTTGCCACTGCATCGGCGCCATCTCCGCAGCCTCTCTCTCTGTCCTGCTAGCTTGTCCACTTAGCACACGTTCATGTGACCAACCCATTTGTCAATGTCCAGTCTCTGTTTCTCTCTAGCCATGGTCTCCATAATACCTTGCAACTTCTCCCAACTCCCTCATGTACTAGGGGAATCTTGCAAATCACCAGTGTCCTTCTCCAACATCAATTAAACAGAAGTTTCAGCCTCACTGAACCAGGGGTTATAAACACCACTAGTTGTGCTTTTGGTAAATATCACAAAGTCAGCTAAAAATTTCTCAGTTATACCAAGAGACTAGCATTTTGCAAAATTTCTTATTCATGTTTTCCCTGTGCCTCTTATGTTCCTTAATACATCCAGCCTGATTCAGTTCCATAAAATATCTATGCCTGTCAAGAGTGGGAAAAAAAAGATCCTACTAGTTATTTACTGCCGCAGAAGTTCTCCCAAACGAACCCAACACAAGCTGAGCACAAAACGTTTATTACCTCACACTCTTGGAAGCACAGCGAGCCAGAAGCAGCCTGGCCAAGAGGCTCTAGCTCACAGCTCCCATGACACTGCAGTCAAAATTTCTCCTGGGCTGCAGTCATTTGAGGCTCAACTGGTACTGAAGGAGGCTTGGTCACTCTCAGAACTGCCAGTATTTGGGGCTGGTCAGTGCCTGTGGAGAGGAGCATTCCTGTGCAGCATGGGGCTTCAGCAGCCCCCCATCCCCTTCCCTTAGACACAGCAGCCCTCCCAGAAAGAACTGACATGCAACTTTTAGTCTCTGAAAGTGACTTAACCAGCTACCATCACTGCATAAACTAACACGGATGTTGTACAGCAACAGGATCGACCTGAATCTTACTATTCCGTCTTTGATAGTGAAAGTCAGAATCGCTGACTATGAAACACTTCTGTATCAAGATGTGGGCATTTTGCTTGTGAGTATTTTTATCAGCTGATGAGACAAGAGACAAGCCCTTCATGCTAATGTAGTACAGGTTAGGTGTTTCTGTTTCTCTTGTCTTCTTAATGAGATGCTATAAATTAAGAGGCGGCACATTAAGTGCCAGAATATTGTAAAGAATTAATAGCTCCTCTGCCGGAGTTGCTCGTCGCTGAAGGCATCACGCAGAACCAGTATCCTGGTTCATAAACAGCTGCCTGGGCGAACACTTGGGTAAAGCTGTCACGGCCATTACAATACAGCAAGGCCAGTAACAGAAAACACACACACACAGAGCACTCACCGAGTGCAAAGTCAGTGGGGAAGCTCCCACTGACTCTCTGACCTGTTTGAACAGGGTTAATTTCTTAGGGATTCTTATATTTAACCGAGTTGCTGAGCAATTTACAAGGGTGTAATCTTCTCCAGAAACATCCTTTCACTACAAAGATCCACTGGACGAAGAGATCAGCAGCGGGTTATTCTAGAAATTGTTTGCAGTCAGAATTACAAAAAAAGAAAAAAAAAGCCTCAGTAATAACCAATCCACCCAATGCCTGTGCTTCCACAACTTGATAAGACTTTATCATAACACTTAAGGCTAGAAATTAAATCTTTTCTCTGCCCTTTGAGATGTAAATTTTCTACCACTGAAAACTGTATTCTCAGGGAGCATGCTCAAGTCTGTATGTGGTGGGGACTGTTTCTTGGAAAAGCAAACATTGAAGGAGATGGCTCCTCCTCTCTCTCAATCCCTCGCTTTGAGGGGGCCTAACGTCCTGGCCACTTGGTTTGAATTTGCACTGCTACCCCTGAAGTAATGATAGGAAATTCTATTTCTTCTCTGGATACGCACTAAGAAGAAAACCCAGATGATCCAGTCAGAGAGATGAACCGCTACCACACATGCATATGCACACACTTACAGTCTTTCACTATACCCCAACAAGGCCAGGGATTTAACTCCGTGGTTCAAGTGCCTGCCTGGAAAGCGCAAGATTATGCTACTATTGATTAAAACTATTGATGAGGGTGTTGCTGCCTTTCACCCTCATGCATTTTTGATTATCATCTCCACTATGATTTATTATAAGGGGAAGTTAAGTCATGCTTTCCATATGTTTGAAAAATTGGGGGCATCTTATGCTGCATTTTTAGAAAGAACATGACTTGGCACTGTGATGGCTTGATGAAGCCAAACTTTACATGTCATTCCTGGAAGTCAGAAGGTAGTGACGCTTGCGGAATAGCCCACCCTTTTGCACTGCAAGAATAGAAAAATGTCTGATTGCAAATGAGCCTCCTCGTCCCTCTCCACCTTTCCCCATTGTTTCCAATTGCTGATGACTCCTTCATCTACTTGACACTGCAAAGCCCTGGCCAGTAATGTTTTCAAAAACTGTTCAAAAGACAGAGTAGTATCAGGTCAATTGCAGGGCCAAGAGTAGCCGGGATGGGAAGATGTAACTAGCTCACATACCCCGATCCTCAGTGATACCCACTGGACCTTTCCCTTTCTTCTGATGGACAACTGGTATTTTTTTTTTGATATAAAGTGTCATTTGAACACTGTTTCAATATTTTCTCTGCCTTGATCCAATCAGATTGCTGACCTCAAGCCCTGATTTTTCAAAAATTGTCCAGCTGCCACTGAAATATGTTTAAACTACATTTTGATGAAAGATGACAGCTTTTATCTCCAGCTGCTACAAAAAGGAAGACTCAATGGTCATCAGACAGGACAAATATCATATAAGAAAAGGATTTGGAGTAATGGAGATGACTTCAAGGTGGGTATAGATGCCAGTCTTATTTTTTTTTCATCTGTAATCATAAAGCACTGCAAATCTATTGCAGCCTTAGCAGAAGATACAAGAAAGCTTCCTGAAATCATAAACTCCAAGAGTCAATATTTGCATATCCTAAGAGTCTTATTTTGCCATGAGTTTGTGCACTGGCAATCAGAAACAGAAATAGCACAAGCAAAAGAAATACATATTTTTTTGCTTTATCATAGTTGGGGGCATAAAGAAAGAGCTTGTATATTAAAAGATAACCAGGAGCAATTATCAGTAAATAAGATTAAAAAGGCGCTAGTACACTTGGGTAACCTGATGCATACAAACTAAATAACAAAGGTGAGAGGACCAGGCAGACAAAGACTTATAAAGAAAATGATAATTCTGACTAGGTTAGGACAATTTCTATTACAAGACACTCTGAGAATAAGAAATTCTTTATGCATTTGACCTGGCATTTGGATCCAGTGCTCAAATCAAATGATCTCTTTGCAAAGGTGCTGGAAGAAGGAACGCTCTCTGGAGGTGACAGGTGACAAGTGCATTTGAATTACTGTGTGAATGTTCACAAAGTCACACAGGGGAGCTCTAAGAGTACTTGGCATCAGATATTTCTGCTTTGTCGATTTTCTGCTATGGCCTTTCTGATCTTTTATGTGCTAGGAAGGAAAAAGAAGGAAAGTAAGTAAAAAAAAAGAAAGGAAGGAAGGAAGGAAGGAAGGAAGGAAGGAAGGAAGGAAGGAAGGAAGAAAGAGCAAGCAAAGCAAGCAAGCGAGTATGCAAGCACACACAAAGGAAAAAAATGGAAAGTTCAGGTAACTGTTATTACATTGACAGGTTCTCCCAAGCCTTTACAGTAAATTCTTTTGGATTGAGAGAAAAACATAAGTCTTGATTTCATCACAGATTCCACTAGAAAATAAAAAGGGCGAGGCGGGGGCAGACCTGTTTAAATAGGGCTTTACCCCTGTGTGTCCGTCATGTGGGAGGGGCTCCTGGGAAACTGTGATCGCCACGGCATCGTCTCCTGCCACACTGAGGCGAATTCTGCGGGAGGTAATTTACAACTGTAAGTGAACATAATAGCAATGCACAGTCACTCCTGTCCAGAGACAGATGCATGTTGTCCGGGCTGGAAGCAGTTCAACTGATTTTCCTCAGCCACTGAAAGCAGGCTTGCCTCTACATGCAGGTATAATTTAATATTCCTAATTAGTCTTCAGTCTTCTATTCTTCAGTCTTGTTCACGCTGGTTGCAAGTTCTCACTATGTTGCCAGGGAGGCTCAGAGAAAGGCCTGAATCTGGCCCCAAATATCTGGGTTTTTTCACCTGCTCACCAACTATATGACAAAGTCCCACAGAAACGGAAAAATGAGTTAAATGTGGTGGCACATGCCTGGAATATCAGTATTTGGGAGGCAGAGGAAAGAATCATCATGAGTTTGAGGCCAGCCTGGGCTACATAGTGAGTTCAAGGCCAGCCTGAACTACACAAATACACCCTGTCTCAAAAAGAAAAAAAAAAATGAACATATTCATAATTTAGTCAAACTGGGAGGGCAGCTAATCAGGCCCCTCAAGCACACAGAAATGAATTTTCTACTCTCAGCATAAGGAAGCTGGAGAAACATCTTATTTTAAAAAAGAAATATGACATAATTTCTAAATTTTTAAAGATCCACTTTGACCTTTCAGGTACAGCTAATTTCCTAATTAAGTTAAATAAAATCTTTAATATCCTGAAAGTCATGATTTTAGCTTTTGTTGAAAATTACCTTTAGCAGCTAAAGACCTCACTTAACCTAAAGTGAAAAAAGAAAGACAAAGGAGTTTAAAATGTCTACCCTCAACCCTAGAAGGAAATAAGCAGAGATGCCCTTCGTGGCATCTCGAGGAAGTTTCCCGTTGTGACTGACCGAAGAAGCTCAGCCATCAGACGCCTACGCCCTCACCCTTGCAGCAGCAGCAGAGGCAGCCAGGCCTCTGCCTTCCCAGAATGCCTGCGACCGGAAGAGTCCAGAAGCCCAGAAGCTGGGGAGGCTGAAAACGTGGTGGCGAGCACTTTGTGCTAGGAGTGCTGGACCCCTCTCCAAGCAAGGCCCTGCCTTCTAGCGCCTGGAAAGTGGCCATCAAGGAGGCAAGGCAGGAAACCGGAAGTGGCGTTGTATAGAAGCTGACAGCCAAGGACAAAGCATTTATCACCACTGCTGGGTCCCGCTGGCCCCACATGCAGAGTGTCAGCTGCTTTGTTAACGCTCTTAAGTACCAGCGGTTAGTGCAGGCCCAGATATTTTGGAAATGCCTCCCTGTGTACTTGTGAAAACAGGGGCATAAGAGAGTTCATGTACAAGCAAGAGTGAGACAGTCTGCTCTCCTGGTAGACAGATGCCAGGGGAGGAGGGGGCAGGAGACCAGGGAGACAGGTGACAGGTGACAGGGCCTGGGACTGGCCTCGGACCTGCTAGAGGGCAGGAGGATGCCTATAGCCTGTAGACCTGACGGCAGCAGCACAGCGGTGCCTGCACAATGGAAAGAGACGAGCTACCTAATAAGGAGAATTTGGGAGAATGGGAGCTTCTTAGAGAAAATGTAATAAACCTGGAACATGAAAATTCTGATTGGTCCATCTCTGTTCCAAGAAGTCACCCTGTATGGATTCAGCCTCCGTGAGGCACGTAATAACAGTAACAGGTGGTGGAAACCAAACCTTCAAAGATCATTTGGTTCTAAGGGAGTAGGGTGGGAGATGCATATATTTTTAAACATTTTATTATACAAATTCTGAAGTCTGTGAAGTTAGACAGAGGAAGATAATCAGTTTCAGCAGCACCCCTTTCCATAACGGCCAAGTCATCAACCCTCTAGTCGTGTTTTCATTCGGTGGTTCTGAAGCAACTCTACCTCCTAACCTGTGTACATTTTTTAGTATCTACCTGGACCTGACAAATATCCTTTTCTCATCTATGGACACACACACGTTTTTACATCACTGTATCACCTAAAAATAATATTTCTTAATCAAATGTGCAGTGCTTGTATTTCTGTCTTGTGAATGTTAACATTTTTTGACAGATTTTTAAATTAGTGTTTAAACAAGGTCATGTTGCGATTTCCTGACATTTCATTTTTTTTACTCCTATAGGGTTTTTTCCTTTCCTTTCTCTTCAATGTTTAAGACAGTAGTTGGATCTAGCAGTTTGATCGAGACCAGCTCCTGACCCCTTCGTCAGTAATAATGCACGGGCACTGTGCTGCAGCATGTATTTCCTGGCACTCCTCTTAGCTAGCGTCGCTGTCCATTCTCTCATCTGGATTCTGGACTGTGGGTGATACCCTAACCCTATCACTGCTTCCCCATCTGCCATCTGTGATTTTATTACCTCTTGCTAAATGAGTTTGAAAAAAAAAAACTAAGATAAATACTTGGATCTCAGCAAGAAATCTGTTTACAAGCATGTTTTAAGGATAAACAATCAGTTTTGTTTTGAGTTACTGTGAACTCAGGAATCTTTAATGTATTTGACGTATTTTAATTTGTTGAACTCGCTCTATCAATAAGAGTGTTAACTGCCGGATATTTGGCCGTTTGGCTTTCGACTCTGCTGGAGCTTTGGATCCAAAGTGACTCATGAGTACTCTTAATGGGCCCTAGTTTTTTTTTATTTTCTATTCTTAAAATGTTTTAGGTCAATTTTATGCCTCTGAGATATGAATCCTCTACACCAGGTCTAGAATTCACCATATGCACAAGGAACTATGCTTTTTTGGTTAGCTTAATAAGAAATAGTTATTTTAAGACCATAAACTATATGAGAAGACTGCTGTACTTGATTTTTTAAATGGACATGGTATATGTAACATACTATATAAAACATGCTGTCAAGTTTGTGAAGCAACACAGATACACACAAAGGTACACAGTTCACAATGTAAAACTGGAAGATCCAAGTGAAAATTTTTATGGCATAAGAATAATTTTATCTGGATAGTTCAAAGATTAGCAATAGTTTTTATATTTATAAGTATCTATATTTCAAAATAAACATGTATTACTTTAAGAAAAAAACCAGAATTTAAAGATTTCAGTTTTTATAGAAGAAATTTATATTAAGACAAATAAAATTACTGGACCAGTTCCTGTTAAACATGGAAGCTGTCCTACACAGAATAGTATGCATGAATTGCTTAATATTTTTAAGGCACTCTGAAAATAATAGGTCTATGTGGCATTAATCCATTTAGTTTATGACATATTAATAATGCATTTTATTTATGTAGCATTTGAAATGGAACTTAATGAATTAATAAACATAATACACAATCATGTCTAATGAGAGATCTGAAATGACTCATCTTAATGATTCTGTTATAATTTTATAATAATAATCATATTTAGCACTTTTATTGCATTTGTTCCTGGAAGTGTTTTGCAAACACCTAGCTACTTAATGCATCTATCTTTGGTTAAAATGGATAAGAGGTGTCCTTGAAACACATCTACTAATAGTACAGTCTAGACACAAAGATAAGCTAAACATTTCAGTCTTATCTAGACCCTGGAGATATGCAATTATGTGATTCTGACTTGATATCAGAGTAAGTGATTGGTCAGATTCTGAAGGTGAACGGAAGGAACATTACCTCACAGTCCAGTGCCTGACTGATTCCTCACACAGGAGCCCTGGTGGCCTAAATGGCTCCAGTTCTACCCTTTTAATCACATGTGTGTCATCAACTGGATGGAACAGCCAGATCTCTTTCACCCATTATCATGAAAGTCTTACAGAACTGGGAGGCACTTTGACTCAATCTCAATATGAACATAACCTCTCTGGCTTTTAATGGAAATGTTAAAAAGCCCATAGCTTCAGGTATTTTTGAGTAATTTCAACAAAAATTGAAAGAGACATTTAGTCTGATCATCCTTCCAGCAAACAGCCTCCTGGTTTTATACAGTCATGGCAACCGGTCAGGTCGGGTTGATGCTGCCTAAGGGGCTGTGGTGGCCTCACTAGCTAAGTCTTTCCCGCCGATGCTTAGGATGAAACCTACTAGGAAGTGGGCGTTAGGGAAATGAAGAGGCTATGAGAGCTCCCCAAGGAGTCTCACTCACCCCTTCTGCCACGTAATGACACAGCAAGACTGTCTGTGTGTGACAGAACTCCTGGCGATCCCTGGAGATCTCATTTTGGACTGCCCAGCCTTCAAGAACTGTGAGAAACACACTTCTATGGTTCGCCTCTTGCTCCATCTGAGGGATTGTGTTCTGGCGCCATGAATGGTACCAGATAACAGTACACTGTACTCAGTTTAAACTCTGTTCCTGATGCAACTGGGTAGCAGGATACAGTATTCCATTTGAACTTTTCATGTAGAAACAACAGAATCCGAAGGGATATTTCCAAACACAAGCATCCACTCTGACAGGCTCACTCAGCACAACATTCTGTGGTAGACTTTTTATTATTCCAATTTCAGGAGCTCTGCAGAGCGTGAGCCTGGACGCTCAGCTCTCAGGTGTCTGGCAAGCAGTCATTCCCAGCGATGGGTGAGCTCCACTTCCTGCCACACCAGCTGGGGTGTCAGTCAAAACTCATTCCAGCCTGCAGATCGAGCT
Organism: Hydrochoerus hydrochaeris; assembly: GCA_004027455.1. NCBI lineage: Eukaryota > Metazoa > Chordata > Mammalia > Rodentia > Hydrochaeridae > Hydrochoerus > Hydrochoerus hydrochaeris. The sequence goes on along the minus strand of PVLA01013943.1, from coordinate 20,819 downwards.
GGGCCAGTGAAAGGCTGTGTTAGTAATAATTATGAGTGAGCAATTAAAACATAACCCAAATGGTCCCAAGAACACAGTGTAATATATATTTTGTTTTTCACAAGGGTACCCGTAGTCAAAACAAGACCAAAGTCTGCAATGAAGTGCAACCCAGATGTGATATGCCGGGATTCATTGTAAGTCTCCCTTCCGAAGCGGGACGCACCAGAGCCACTGGTTTCACCTTTGAACATGCAGGCCGGCGCCGCTGCTGGAAGCCCTTACAAACAGCACAGCCTCCTGGGCATCAAAGCAGCAAGGGTTACCCCCCAAGCTCGTCTGGATTCAGGGCTGTATCAGTTTTCCTCATCTCCTCGAGTTTTACAAATTAAAAATAACCCTAAACTTTTATGCAAGTTATCAATGAAATATAAGGCAATTTTTCCCCTGCACTTTTCAGGAATAAGTTTTTGGCTTGGAGCTCTGCTGCCCTCATGGACTTCTGCATGGATTTCTCACAAACAAGAACAATCTCCAACAGGGCCAGAATGGAGGGACCACAGCGGGGAATTAACTCGGCAATGCTGTTCACATCTAACCCTCAGACTCCCATTAAATGTCACCAGTTGTCCTTTGTTATCAAGGGACCCGAGTAAGAATCAAGCACTGCACATATCTCATTCAGCCCCTGCAGCTCGAAACCTTTGTCCAGTGTCCCCCTGACTCATGGGGTTGACGCTGGGAGGACTGTGGGACCATGTCTCGCTTTGGACTTCCCCGATGTCCCTTCATGATTAGGCTCTGCCCGTACATGACTGACGGGATGTCTTACTCTTCTGATTTCACACACTGTGACTCAGCTCATGATGCTTTTGGTTAACATGACATGTGACAGTCTTGCGCGCTGAACTCACTTTTTCTCATTTTAATCAAGAAGTATTCTGTGACCAGCCACTCTGGAACTGGGTGGAGACATTCCGCCTCAAATATTTACCCTATTCACCATGCAATTATAGCAGAATAGATTCATTCTCCATATTCCCATCACTGAGCATAATCTACTAATATAATTATTTACTACAATGCTTAATTGGCCCCCATTTGTCCCAAATTAAGAATCTGCTAGCAGGTATATGTATCCTTTTAAGACATCCTCACCATTTAAAAAGTAAATTTTATTGTATACACTCAAGGACACAGCATAGTTCATGAATACACGCATGTGTGAATGGCTATCAGAGTGACCCCGATGAACAAATCCATCCTCTCTTGCTGTTCCCCATCTTCCACACCCCCCAACAAGTGACGTCATTAACTGATGGCTCGGCTTGCACCTTAGCTCTTCCCCATTTCTCCAATCTGTCTAGTACTTTGTATCCTTCGGAACCCACCCCCCACCACGCCCCACTCAACAGCCTTCTATTCTGTCTGTCAACAGACAAGAGGTGACAACTCTCGGTGACAGTATGGAGAAAAAGAGCCTTTTTGCGGTGCTGGTGGAATGTAGGTGGTGTGGCCATCATGAGCAGCAGTGCCACTGCTCCTAAGGAAACCGGAAACACAATTGCCCCATGACCCCAGAACCCTTTGGGATGTAGATCTTCAAAGGAAAGGAAATCAGCACTCCCATGATTGTCACGGCCTTGCTCACAAGAGCCAATAAAACCTCACCTTATCATTAAAGCCAACGTTTCTAGATGGAGGAAGATTAATCTGCATGTCCAGTGGCCCTGCAGGCTGCGACTGGGCGGGTCGCCAGTGTACCCACTGCCCCCTTCCTCACGAGGCTCGAGCTTTGTTCTGTCCAGTTCACCCCAGAACGCAGCACTCGCCACTCCCTCACCTGCTAGCGGCTCTGGATGCGGAAGGCAAGTGCCAATTACAGACGTGCTGATTAGCAGGCGTAGCATCATCAGTTACTGGTTCTTCCCCCAACACAACGTGGCACATACTTCTGCCTGAAGTCCTGATGAATCCCTCTCAATGAATGATTTTCACGTACTGTGAGCAGTCAGTATTGACTGTTCAAGGTCTTTGCTAAGGGATTTCTGGAAAGACTGACCAAGTCTACTGTATTTTTATCCCAATCATCTCAATTATTACAAAGCACGGCCTACTGTATTGAATTGCTACTTCTGTATACCATGTATCTCAATACACGGGTTTACAAACTGTCAAAATCTGCCTTTGCAGCAGCGGGGGGGGTGGTGGTGGTGGTACACACCCTTAACCCCAGCAATCGGGGGCCGAGGCAGGAGAATTGCCCTAAGTCCAAGGACAGTTTTGGCTACACAGTGGGTTCAAGGCCAGCCTGAAATACATAGGGAGAACTTTTCTCAAAAGAGAAAAAAAATATGTCTTGAGATTTGTTCTTCCTTCCTCCTCTTCTGCACAACCCTGCTTTACAGTCATAGCCCAGGTGTGACACATTATCCCTCAATGCAGCGCTCACCAGCACACCAAAAGTGCCCACCTTCCCCTTGGGCGCGGCTCTTCCTAGGTCACCTCTTCGGTGATCTGGGGGCTTCACCTGACTCTCAAGTGCTAGGGGGTCCAAATCCCAAAGCCACCCTGTGAATATCTCCATCAGTCGATTCCAGGACTCCATCTCTTTGTGCCCAAGTTCTGATGCTTGAGTTTGTTCTATGAGTCGTGCTTTAGTGGTTCTAACAATCTGACTGGAAATCCGGGCACTTTTAATGGGCTCAGGTGGCTCTCCGCTTTGGGGGGCATGGTCCCCTTTCCCAGTTCAGACAGCACTTAGCTGCAGGTATCTGGCTGCACTGTGCCTCACAGTCCCTTTTAACATAGGGCTCCATGATCACGGGGCCTTGGGGAGTGCCAGGCCCGCTGCCTCCCCTATGTTTTGGGACATTACAAGGCCAAGCAGCCCCTTTCCTGACCGGCAACAGCCCGGAATTTCAGAGCCACACCTGTGGAAAGATGCTGGCGGAGCTGGGGGACAGCGTGGGGCAGCAGTGCGGCCCGGCACTGCGGCAGGGCGCTCCCCGCCCTGGAAGGCTCTCCAGGGTGCTGGGTACAGCCCCCCGCCTGCAGGGCACAGACGCCCCTCAGCACGGGGGAAGGGCCCACTGCTGCCCACTGCAGCCTGCTGACCTGGTGCCTCTGTGGGACGCAGCACGCTTCCCTCACAGGTGCAGCGGTGTCCCCTCTCTCTCCTGGTGGCGGCGCACGGCTGAGGCTGTCGGGTTTTTCAGCCTCTCCTAGTGCAGCATCATTTGCGCTCTGAGCTGGGCTCCTCCTCAGTGACCTTGAGACTTAACACTGGCCGCAAACTTCATCTCGCTTACCAAGTGCTAGTCTCTTCCTTGTTTCCTAACATTTACTTTTGTTTATGGTAATAACAGCTCCAGTTCAGACCTGATTGGTGACTATTTTAAAACAACCTCGAAAAACAAATTTTTTTGAGGCAGTATCTTGCTGTATAGTTCAGGCCTTGAACTCTTTATGCAGCCCAGATTGGCCTCCAACTTCCTGGGAGGAAATCCTCCTGTCTCAGCCTCCTGAGTCTCCTGAGGGCTGGGATTAAAGCCACACATGCCACCACACCAGGCCAATCTTAGAAATTCTTTGGCAGGTATTTAATTTCTCAGCTATTCTTAGCAGTAAGTGTATTTATGACTTGGTTTTAGAAAATCTATCCTAAGGTAAAGTCTTTTGGAATAGTTCTCCTGATAAAAAGAGGAGAAACATTTAAAATTTTATTTAAAATTATTACTTCAAATTTTACTTAAAATTTTTGCTTAGAATTTTACTTAAAATTTTTACTTCATTTTTTTTCCTTTCTTCTCTAAGCATAGTTGCATAAAGATGTGATGCTTGGAGCTACAGCAGCTATCTTGCAACCATGAGTCAACAAACCTGTACATAATCAGAGTGAAAAGCCTGATGACACGGTCTAGCCAATGTGCCAAAGATTAACTCACCTGTATCTCGAGGTCTTAAAAGGGGTTTTCTTCTGTGGTAACTAAAACCACCCCGGACTGGTGTGAGTTACGCTCCAGGGACTCACAATCTGCCAAGAATTCACGGGTGCCTGAGCCAAGCCACAGTCGCCAAGAAAACAGGGGAAAGATTAGATCGGCCACCGACCTTGGCCTAGCGCGTGAAGGCGCCTGCGCCAGCGGGGTGCAGCTGTATTTTCATGGACCTGACCTGCCCTGCTCCGATGTGAGTGACTGGAAAGGGCGAGGGAATGTCACACTACACTGCGGGTTTCGGGCAAGGTGGTGAGTCAGAGAAGAAACCCGCAGCAGGCAATGAAGTATGAGCTGTTACAGGGAAAATTCCCCGGCCTGAGTTCAAAGAACGTCCCTCGTCCCTCGAATGGGACATTTCAAGGCTGTTCTGCTACAGAAAGCGCGGCAGGAAGGAGTAATAGCAGGAACTGAATGCTGAGGAGAAAGGCAGCCACGGAGGGCAAACACAGTCCTCCCCGGGGAACCTCGGCTCGGGCCCTGCAGTGCAGCCTGGAGGGGCACCGTCCACCCTAGACTGGCCTCAGGGCCGGAAATCAGTGCTGCCCAGTGCACACTGATAACCCCGCAGGGACACGGCTTAAGTTACATACGGATCAAGTGATTGACAGATAATGGTATGAAAAAGTCCCTGAGGCAAAAGGCTAGCGTGTGCGCGCGTGTGCGTGTGCGTGTGCGTGCGTGTGCGTGTGTATGTGCGCGCGCGCACTTTTTCCAAATGTCTTTATTTTGGTAACTTTTAGGTAAGTATGAAATTACTTCCAAATGAACAGGTAAACAAAGAAACAGCAAATGAAGAAACTTTTTTTTTTTTTGTCTTTTTGAGACAGGGTCTTGCTATGCAGTTCAGGCTGGCCTTGAGCTCACTTTGTAGCCCAAGCTGGTGTCGAACTCGAAATGATCCTCCTGCCTCAGCCTCCTGAACGCTGGGATTACAGACGTGCACTACCACACCTGGCTAAATGAAGAAACTTTAACCCGCCAGGGCTGCTTCGAGGTCTGCAGGAAACTCAGCTGTGATGTAGCCTTGGGCCTCGGTGGCTAGAAGGGTCAATGCCAGGCCTAGCTAAATCGGCTCTAAAGCCTCGCCCGGGTGGTATGAAAGGGAAGGAAGGATGGACGGGGTTCCGCTCTTCGGAGGAATTTTCGCCCTTGAGCTGGACGTCTCCTCTTCCTTGGATCCTTCAGACTTCCCGGGCAGACTCTCCAGCCTCCGTGCAGAGCCATCGGCCTGCTGCTGCGGACCTGCACCGGACACTGCCGTGAGCTCCAGACTGGACGGGACCCTCCGGCCTCCGTGCGCAGTCGTTCTCTGCGCGCGCCCTCATCCAGCCCCGTGGCTGACCTCGCAGGCCAACCTGTCACTTCTTACACATCTGCAGAGCTGGTGTTACGTCTGTTTCTCTGTAAACCCTGACAGATGCAAACACCAACTGTGAGACCACGGCAGTCCCATCACTCGGCCTAGACTGCAGGACACGCACACACAGGTTTTTTGCCTGGAAGACACAGAGCGTTAGTTGGACTCCTAAGCTGGAACCCAGGGGCCTTGCATGCTCGCAGGGGCCCAGTGGGGACCGAGGTTTCCCAGAAAGCCTCTGGGACCAGGTGGGACAGTTTGAGCAGAAGTCCCGGGCATCCAGCGGGAAGCTCCCCGCATCCGCAGGTCGCCTGGATGAGCCGCACTTCTTCCTCAGCGCTGCGCTGCTGGTTGGTGGAGACAGCTCTCACTCCCTCCCTCACTGGGGACTTGGGAGGATTAATTAGCAGCTTTCTGCTGGGTGTTACATGCTCCTTTTCTCAGGAGACAGATTAATGACTAATTCCCAGGCCTTATCCAAGCGGGAAGGTGACAGTAACTAGCCCACCTTGCCTCAGAGAGCTTCTCAGAGGTCCTGCACGGTGTTTGCTTATGCAAACAAAATTGGAAAACTCATTTCAATGTTCTAAATAAAAATCCTGACTACATTCAGACCCGCTGCTGCTATTTCAAGTACTGTAATTTAAAGATAAAAAAGCTTTGTGAACAAAAATGTGAGTTTTGTATAACGAAAAAGGAATGTCTGAATAGTAAAAATAATGCAAAGCAAACCTCATTGTCCAACACCAGGGTGGGAGGATAAGTTAAAGTCTATTTAAGGATTAAAATATTCCTGTAAATTGTGTTTTTGAAGGCTTTATAATCAAAAGAGATAGTCTGAATTCATATTAAAATTCAATGTAAAATTAACCACTAAAACAACTTTTGACTATAAATCGTTACACTGAAAATAACTGTTGGAATGAAAATACCTAAAAATGAACAGCACCTGTGCAGGTGATGGGTCTGTAACTGCCATGGCTCTTTTTTGCTTTTTGCTATGATTAAGGATTTTGTAATGAGTGACCTGTATTTTTATGAAAAGGAAAGAAGCAAAAAGAACACTTTACCTCATCTTGCCCCTAATGTCTTGGTGACACAATCTGAGTCTGCAAAGATTTCCATGTCACTGTTATTTTCTTTTTTCCTGTTTCCTTTTTTTTGGTGCCAGGCATTGAACTCACGACTTCGCACTTGCCAGGCAGGGGCTGTGCTGCTGGGCTGCACCCCCGGCCGCTCGCTGTTTCTAAAATTAACTCCTTATTTGCTTTTCTTGGACATTTTACTTCTCATTCCTTCTCACTTGCATGGTGTTCCTAGTCCATTTGCTATTTGTAATTCAGACTGTTTCCCAGACACGCTGGGCAGCTGGAAGGTCACTCACGGCCCAGGAGCCATGGCTGCTGATCCCTGGACACCTCTGTGCCTCTCCCATTGATGATCAGGGTGAATCAGTAATTCATGATTCTTTGGGTTCCTTGGTGTCCTTGGTGTCACTGCCCCAGAATCATGGGTAATCACATCTTCCATTGGGTTACCTTCCCCAGTGCTTCTTACCCCTTTGCTCTTCTTCACGAAAGGGAGAAATTAGGTTGACTCTCCCTGGGAGACCAAGTTATTCTTGAGAAAATCATTTTATTCTGTTATCTGTCTCCACTTTCTTTGAGGATTCTCCGAGTTCTAAATGGCATTCATTAGTCACAGATCCAAACCTCCCTCCCAAGCCCTCAAGTCCCGCAGTGCAGTGGAACACCAGGAGAAAGGAACCTTTCAAACACATTTTTAGTTCACATCTCTCTGTATGTGAAAACTCTCTGCAACTTCCCTACCCAGAAACTATTCAACTAAACTTTCACTAACTGTCACGCACAGCTGCAGTTCATGAAGATACTAGTTTGGGAGCAGCTTGCTTAGAAAGTTTTACACACACAGAAAGACATCTGTCCCTCCCATGTTATCTACACCCTGGGGAATTCACACACTGCCAGCACCTGGATACAGCTTTCTCACTGACCGGATTGGCATCTTCAGTCTGCAGACTGCAACCATGGACATAGTTGAGAAACTGTTTCCACAAGGTGACAATAAAATGCATGTTTACATTACTCAACTTATTTGCAACCTTTAAGTTCCTAAACTCTGGACGAAACAGATTTAATTCATTATTGTCATATCAGTCCCTTCACAGAAGACAGAGCAAGCGAGCCAAGTACCTCAGGTCTGCACGTAATAGGAGAGCTGAGTCACTCAGGCACGTAACTAAGCCACGAAATAACACAGTGTGATGAGCAGCCAGTGATGAATGGCCACTACATCCTGGGCACCGGGCACTGCACGCGTGACCTGCCTCACCTCGCGAGGTCAGGCAGTGCAGACCCCCGCCTTTGTGGACAGCGCTCTCTCCACTCCTCAGCGTAGTTCATGGGTCAGGAGCCAGAACCTTTTGCTCACACCCAATTCCACCACTTACCAGCTGGGATTTTTAGGTAAGCAATACTTTGTGTTCTTCTGTTTCCTGACCTAGAACATGGGACATCATCTCTCCTAGGACTGCACAAAGGGACAATGCAAAGAAAAACAATATAATCGTGGTAGGTGTCAATGAAAATGCAGGGCTCAATGCAAATGACATAAAGCAGCTATTTGCAGAATAGCAGAAAATTTCCCAAGCATGAGAACAAAAATCAGATATACTGATAAGCAAGGCATATAGAACTCCAAACAGCCACAACTAAAGTTAATGTATAGCCAGACAAATAATAACTAAGATCCAAGAAATACGGCACAAAGACAGAATATTAAAAGCTGTTACAGAAAAAGACACAACTCACTTATAATGGAAAGCTCACTAGAATCATAGCCAACTTCTCAACACAAACTCTCAAGTCAAGAAGAGCTTCTGGTGAAGTATTTCAGACTCTGAAAGAAAATAACTTCCAACACAGATTGATGTACCCAGCAAAACTGTCTTTCAAAATTAATGGAGAAACAACATGGAGGTACTTCCATGACAAGAACAGCTAAAGAAATTCACGTCCACCAAACCAACCCTAGAAAGAGTACTGAAAGATATTCTAGATAGAAATAAAAATGACCATAATTCCCAGAACAAAAACAGAAAGAAACCACCAACCAGGGCAAGCAATTAAATGAAGAGGAAAAGCAGGGAACCGACAACAAAAAAAATAACATGAAAAAGATAAGCTAATATATATGTTATAACCATAAATGTAAATGGCCTCAATTTACTAATTAAAAGAAACATTGGGAGAATGGAACAAGAAACAAGATTAAACAATACACTGTATACACATTTAACTCAAAAGAGCAACTCACAGTCTGAAATTCAAAGGGAAGAAAACAACATTCCATAAACAGGAACCCAGAAAAAAGCAGGGTTGCTTGCAAACAATGTGAATTTCAAGCCGGAAATGATCAAAAGGGATAAAGAAGGTCACTGTATACTTGTTAGGGAAAAATTTCAAAAGGAAGAGATAACAATCATAAATATATTTATGGACCAAATATGGGAGTGCCCAGCCATAATATTTATCTTAGACAAAATTAAAGACATGAAAAATCAAATACACAATAACACAATTGTAATGGAGAACCTTAATGCCCTATTGTCACAAAGAAACAGAACAACTAGACAAAAAGTCATCAAAGAAATAATAGAACTGAATCAAATCTGTGAACAAATGGATTTAATAGATGTTTACAGAATGTATCACCCAACAACTTCAGAATACACATTCTTCTCAGCTGCATATGGGATGTTTTTTAAAATAGATCATATACTAGCTGATAGAACATGCTTTAGTAAATGGAAAGAAACTGAAATTATTCTATGCATATTATCTGACCATAGTGCACTGAAACTGAAATTAATGGCAAAAGAAATCGCAAAAACTTCTTAAACACATGGAAATTGAATAGCACCCTCCTAAACAGCCAATGGGTCACAGATGAAATTAAGGAAGAAATTAAACAATATTTACAATTAAATGAAAATTCAGATACAACATACTGGAGCCTGTGGGATGCAATGAAAATCATCCTGAGAGGGAAATGCACAGCAGTGAATTCTAACATCAAGGAAACAAAACATGCATAAATAAATAACCTAATCCTTTACCTCCAAATTCTAGAAAAAGAAGAGCAATTCAAGACCAAAGCTCATAGAAGGGAGGAAATTATAAAGATCAGAGCAGAAATTAACACAACAGAAATTAAGAAAACAATACAAAGTATGAATCAAAGAGTTGGTTCTTTGAAAGAATAAACATAGTTGATGAACTCCTAGCTGGCCATATCAAGAAAAGGAAAGAAAAAGACTCAAATTCATGCAGTGAGGGATGAAAAGGGTAAAATCATCACAAATCCTGTGGAAATTCATAAGATTACCAATATCTACTTTGAAAATATTTACTTACATAGGCTGGAAAGACAGAAGAAATGGACAGACTCCTGGAAATATGTGAATTATCAAAGGTGAATCAAGAAGATAAAAAAAATTTTGAATACCCTGGTATCAGTTAATGAAACTGTAAAGATAATTTAAAACTTTCCAACAAAGAAAAGCCCAGGTCTTGATAGATTCATGGCTGAATTCTACAAGTAATTTAGAGAAGATTTAACACCAATACTCCTCAGACTCTTTAACAAAATTGAAAGGGAACAATTCTCCCTGACTCATTCCTGGAGAAAACAATTACTCTGGTACCAAAACCAGAGAGAGACCAACTCAAAAAGGAGAACTACAGTCCAATCTCCCTAACGAATATAGAAGCAAAAATTTTCAATAAAATACTAGCAAACAGAATGCGGTAAATCATTGAGAAGATTATACACCATCATCAAGTGGAATTTATCCCAACAATACAGGAATGGTTCAACATATGCAAATCAATAACTATACTACATCACATCAACAGAATCAAAGACAAAAATCACATGATTATCTCAGTAGATGCAGAAAAACTTTTGATAATGTCTAATACTCAATCAAGAGAAAAACCCTACAGAAAATCAGAATAGATGGTCTCTACCTCAATCTGATAAAAGCCATCTATGACAAACCAACAGTCAGGAACAAGACGAGGATGTCTGCTATCACCACTCCTATTTGATACAGTTCTGGAAATGTTAGGCAGAGCAATTAAAGAAGAGAGAGAAATAAGAGGAAGAAGGACAGGAAAAGAAGAAGTTAAACTGTCCTTATTTGCAGATAAAATGATACTCTACAGAGAAGACCCCAAAAACTCCATCAAAAGACTACCGGAGTTGATGAGCAGATTCAGCAGCATGGCTGGATACAGAGTCAACATTCAAATATCAACAGCATCCCAGCACACAATCAATACACTCCCTGGGAGAGAATGAGGGAAATAACACCTTCCACAATAGCGTCATCCAGAAATGAAATACTTAGGGATCAATCTACAAAAGAAAGTAAAAAATCTCTATATTTAAAACTATAGTACTCTGCAAAAGGAGATTTAAAAAAATCAGAAAATGGAAACACATCCCTTACTCTTGGATAGGAAGAACAAACATCGTGAAAATGGCCATACTCCCAAACTGTTCTTTAGATGTAATGCAATCCCAATTGACATACCATCTGCATACCTCACAGATTTAGAGAAAACCTTCCTAAACTTCACGTGGAAGCAGAAGAGACCTAGAATAGCAAGGGCAGTCCTGGGCAACAAAGGCAAGGCATCACAATCTCCAAATTAAGACTTCACTACAAAGCTGCTGCAATAAAATCAGTAAAATCAGCATGGTGCCAGACTTGAAGATCAATGGGACAAAGCAAAAGATGCAGACACAACTATAAAGACACTCGCCACCCTGTCTTTTCTTTAGAAGACACCACTATTTTTTTATCTTTGAATATGAGAAAGTGAACAATTTACTTCAGTTGAGTTTGATCTGCTATATATTTTAGATTTTTTTAAAAAAATGCTTACCGTAAGTAATGAAGGGTTATAATACTGCATGACTCTTAAAATTGAAACTGTAATAAGATTCATCTTCCCACAAAACTATTGGTAAAATGTATGATGTGAATTACTTTTATTTCTAAATATAAGTCTACTATAAATTTTAAATTCAACAGACAACACAGATATGCAAAAACTTCAGTTTTTTATAATGTTAACATAAATTATTCTCAACATCTGCAAAATAGCTTTGCAAGTGTGTTTCTATATAGCTACAGTGAGGTGATATTGTGATGAACATGTCTGCATCTAATAGTTATCACTTCCATTTTATTTATATCAAAATTATCCTTGTCCTTAAAAGACTAATTGCTGTCATTTACTAATCTTTATTATTTTTATGGCTGATACTTAATTACCAGTATTCTTTAGTATGGGATCTTACTTAATTCTATTTTAATATACAAATTCACACTTGATTTAAATAAAAAACCAAATGTTGTACTATACATTATTCCAATATTATTAATATGCCATATAATACTCAGAATATTTGGAGGCAGAAAACCTGATCGCCTAAAGTAAAAAATTACATGATACACTGCATTTGAAGTAACATATACATAAGTAGATCATAATTGAAATAAAATCACCAAGTATGCCACTGTAATATTGTGTCTTTGTTACTTTTCTCTCATTGCTGAAGCAAAACACCCAGCACTGAAAGTTAAAGGAGAAAAGGTTTATTTAGCTCACAGTTTTCAGAGGATTCAGTCCATAATCAGCTGGCACCAAGGCAGCATAGCACATGGCAAAGGGGAAACAGTTCATTTCATGGCAACCGAAGACAGAAAAAGCCGGCCACCCTACCTGTGACAAAGGGGCCAAACATGTTCACCGGCAGACAGACAGCCTCTTTACTAAACGGTGCTGGCAAAACTAGGCTTTCTTATATGCCAAAGACTAGAACTAGACACGTGTATATCACCAGGCACTAAAGCCAATATGAATCAAAGACCTAAATACTAAAAAAGAAACACTAAATATATTGTAGAAATTTTGAAGACATAGAGGTAGGCAAACTGTTCACAAACAAAACATAAACCACACAGGAAGTGCTTCAAAGAAGCAGTAACTGGGATCTCATCTTATTAAGTTTTCGCACATCAAAAGAAACCAGCAACAGAGTGAAAAGAAATCCTGCAGAGTGGGAAAGAATTTAGGCATCTGCCCCTCAGACAGAGGACTTATATCTAGAACATATAAAGAATTGAAAAATATCAGGCCCCTCAAATTCAAAGACTCATTGAGAAATGCACATCTGAGATGAACACACAGTTCTCAGTTGAAGAAATACAATTGGCAAATAAATACATGAAGAAATGTTCAACATCATTGGCCATCTGAGAGATGCAAATTAAAACAACACTGAGATTCCATCTCACCCCAGAAAGAATGGCTGCCATCAAGAAACCAACCAATAACAAATTCTGGCCAGGCTGTAAGGTGAAAACACCTGCTCCACTGTTGGTGGGAGTGTAAACTGGTACAACTACGGTGGAAATCCGTGTGGAGATTCCTCAGAAGAGCTAGGATTCAAGGTCTCATTCAATTCAGCCATTCCCCTTCTGGATATTTTCCCAGAAAAATTGAAAACATCATGCCACCATGATATATTTGTACCCATGTTTATGGCAGCACAATTTGTAACAGCTAAGTCCTGGAAATAACCCAAATGTCCATTAACCACGGAATGGACAAAAATGACATCGTATTTTTATACAATGGAGTACTACTCAGTTACAAAGAAGGATAAACTTGAGGCTTTTACAGGTAAATTGATGCAATTGAGATCATATTCCTAAGTGAAATAAATCAGACTCACATGTGTAAACACTGCATTCTCTCTCTAGTATAAAACATTGAAAGAGAAAATAAGATCCAAAATGTACAATGGATATTGTGAAACTGAAAGGGGAAGAAAAACTGCAAAAAAAGAAACACAAGTGAGCTGGGGAAAAGAGAAGAGAAAGAAGGGAAAAGATACATACGATGGATAACTGTCCTGTTAATCTCTGTTAGTTCAGAAGTTTGTGCTTTCATTGTTCAATTGTTTGATCCTTTTTCACGGTTTTCATGCCAATATCTTGTAATCTGCACAACTACCTTGAAGATAATAATATGCAGCATATTAACCAGTGTTAAAAAATGAAGTGAGTTTTGAATCATGGTTTGAATGATGGACAAAATACAGCAGAGGCAGTGGGCTCTACGCGAGAATAACTACAAGATTAGCCACTGCCTGTGGGTCTTTCTGTGGAAAAGTGAATATTTTAGTACCAAGACTGAAAAAGATTCTTCCTCATATACAGTAATTTCAATCCATGATAAAGCTTGCCATTCTGACTCCAGGAATTTGCAGGCCATCTAGTTTCAAATTATGTGGGGTTATTTCTGCAGTGTATTACTTTTATTTTTTCGACAGCAAAAATAAGCTGATGTAATTTTTCCCTTGCCTTCTTTTGCTGCTGTTGACTGCATACAGTCAAGATGCTAATTAAAACCACCTCGTTTAAATGCCAAGTTTGCTCTGAAATGGAATCCCAGTCATTTTGAGAAATTACTACTGGGCACAGAGGTTGCAAAAGACATGTTCAATTAATCTATGTTTTGCTTAAAGTGATTTAAATGGAGAACTCAAGACATTTTCAGCTCCACCCCTGCAGATGCATTAAGAAAGTCACACTGAGGCATGATGCAGGCCTAGCCTGGCTCCCTCGGTAGAGTCCAAAGACCACAGGGGCTCCTCATTTTTTCTTTCGGGGATCTTTCCAAACTCAGCGCTGTTGACAGGTAAGCATCACAGAGGTAAGCTACAGTTACATGTCTGTATGATAAAAGAGCAGCTAAAATTAATCTACGAATGCTTTTCTGTCTCCCTCAAGGTAGTTAATAATACAACTGAATGCACAGAAAGCACCAGGACTGAGCAGGAGGAGAACACGCCCAGGAAGCAGCCCTGCTGCCTTCAGGAGCCCATTTTAGAACTATGGAGGAAAATGGCTCAGCACCGGGAGAAACAGAGAAAGGAGGGCCCGTGGAAAGGGTGTGGACAGCCCTCTGCTCTGGACTGTCCCAAAGGAGGAGCTGCATGATGTGACATTCAGTGTTTCGGGAATAAACAAACCCAGCATTCCGTGTGTGCGTCCAGAGGTAGTCAAAGAAAGGAGCAGTAGGGGTCGGGTTAAATTCCTTTGGAAAGTCCTCCGATTCTTCCCATCTCGGGTTCTTAGTCAATGCTGTTCACTCGAGCGCATGCACACGTGCGGCCAGAAGGAAGGCTCTTCTGAGCCAGGTCAGGTTTCTTCCAGAAGCTTCCTTTCCTTTGCACATGCTCCTGACAGGGGAGTGTCACCTGTGGAGCGTCACCCGTGGGTGACATTGGAAGTGCAGAGCCCTCATCCTCTTCCGTACACCCTCGTGGTCAGCGTGGAGGATTCTTCAAGCCCCAGCGAGCGCCCCGCGCTTTCCTCCATTCCCAGGGCTCCTCACGTGGTGGATTAACCCCAGGTACCTTCCGTTCCTTTCTCTTTTCTGACTGGCTCGGCCAAATAATCTCAAAAAGAAAACTGCAGTCCATCATACGTATCCGTTAACGTCTGGATCACAATGTCACCGCACAGGCTCCTGTGTTCAGAGCCGAGTTTTCCAACAGTGATTGGGTCGGGGGATTAATCCATTGATAAACTCAAGCTTGCTGTGCAGCTAGGAGGCATGGCCTGATTGGAAGAGGTGGGTCACTGGGATGAACCTGCAAAGCTGTGTCTCCTCCCTGGTCTGTCTGTCTGCCTGTCTCTCTCCTTCCTGGCTGCCAGCAAGTGAACACCTTTCCTCTGCTACAACGCCCTGCTTCACTGCAGCCCAAACACAGCAGAGGCGAGCAACAGTGCACTCCGAGCAATGAGCCGGTAGAAACCTTTGGAAATATAGTAAATGTTCCAATTGAAAATAAACACTGCAGTAAAGGATGCATTGCTTTAAAATTCTCACAAATACTCCCCTTCACCTTGGACACATGCAGCCCATCTGCTGGCCGCCCTCTGCGGCAGTTCTAGATGCCCTCTCCGTGTCTTCAGGAGATGTGATCGCATGTGGCGAATGCTGCTACCAAGTGGCACCCACCAGAAACACTGGCTCATCCAGCAGCCGCTGCATCCCCTCGTCGGTTAGCTGACGGGAGCCAGCCACCTCCTGATGGTGAGCCGGTGATGCTGAACCTGGGCCCTCTGAGCCGCAGTGCTGCGGAAGCCTCTTCTGCACAAACCCACGGGGACCAGCTCGGCAGAGGAGAGGTCTCGGGTGAGCCCTGGGAGTGAGCGGCAGGATGCAGAGCCCCTCCCGTTAGCTCTGCGCTGGTGGTCACCACTTCTCGGACACCTACGGTGTGCAGGAAGCGCGTGACAGCCAGACACGCATCCCAGGTGACTGGGACAGCGATGGTGCGTCTTACCACTTACACATATCGTGGTCATATTAACCAGCACACAATATGTTCCTGTCTTCAATTTAGAAATGCTTTTTGATATTCACACATCTGCCACCAACTCACATAAGACTGGGGAGAAACGTTTGGGTCAGTGGAGCATGAAATCTAATTGAATGGCTCAGAACGCTGCCGTCTGTATCTGCTGCAGGTCGGAAAGACCAGACAGACGTAAACATCTCAGCCTGGAAAGTGAAAAACAACAACAAAACCATGCAGCACTGCGCCCTGCAGCAAAAGGCTTGTCTGGGGCCACGGAGAGCCTGGCGGTGGGGCAAGTGCCTACTGTGCATGGGCGCTGGCTTCACCTCAGCACCGCCCAAGGAGGCGGGAGGGCCCTGCTCAGAGCACACCTGCTCCCGGGCCTGCACCAGCACGGATTGTGAACCCGCCTCTTTTATGAGTACCTGGGAAAACATCAGTCAGGCCTTCCAATAAATCAACTTTCGTTCTAGAAAAACTGTTTGTGTATTTAATTGAACTCTAGATAATAGAAGCATTGTTCTCTGATATAAATATTTATTCATGGATTGGAGAAATTGGTTTTTAATTAAAGCTGGATGGAAACTAGAAGAGTGAATAGGGCACCTTTACAGTATCACACAGGCCTCTCTTTCGGCGTGGGGCGCGCGGTTTCCTGGTCATTAGCACTTTGCTTAGTGCGCTAACACTGGGAAGGCGGGGCTTCTGGAGAGTTAGAAGGGGAAGGACTGAGAAGCAAAGCGCACCCTGTCTCCTAGATAGCAGGTACTCGTAAGGGGACCTGTTTACCTGGGGACAGACATGGAGGTCCTGTAAGCTCACTGGCTCAGCCATGCTTGGTAGGTATTCAGGTTTAAATAGTGCATTACTAAGTGCAGATACTTTACATTTTGCCCTTTCTTGACATATAAAAGACTAGTATATTTTAATATATTAACAGAGATTCCCAACTGTTGGGTGTAACAGTTTATGAACTTATTAAGTTCTTTATGAGACACATTCCTCATTAAATAGGAAGCACCAACCTTGCACATTGTGATCACTATAAAAGTAAAGTTATATTAAATGTTGTGTGTATGTATAAGTGTGTCTGTTTATTTTCACATTTCACAGTGGAGATCATAGTAAATACAGGCATAATTCTCTGGAATAAAAAATTGCAAAGATCCTGATTCCTGATTTTAAAAATCTGATTCAACAAATTTTTAAATGATAAATATTGAAACCTACAATTTATATTATCAGTTGCATAAGGCAGAGTGTGAGGTTACTATGTGCTCCAGAGATAAAGAGATATTTTCATGTGATTTAATTGCTCATGATTAAAGATGGCATTCACTAAATTTTGTCACCAGGGAAAAATGAGATCAGTTAACAGAGGGGAAACCAAACAAAAGTATGAGGAAAATGGGTGGTAATTAGAATGAAATACAGCAAAAGAGTGTTTCTACCTTAAATATGAATCTTCATAGCTTTAAACAAAAGCTGCACAGTAATGCAAGAAATTAGGCAACTATGAAAGTAGGTAATTTTTGTTGTTTTTAATAAAATATATACATTTCACTACTTCAAAAATCAGGTTATTGTAAAGAAATCATGTATCTACTAATTGCTGGCAGGTTTTTGTGGATATTATGTCTTTCAAAATTTACAATGATACTGTAAAGTTATGTAACTTACCCAGAAATGCCCTCAAAAGGTGTTGTAGTCAGTTCTCAAGGGAATAGATTTACTACAGAACACGCAATTTATAGGATTATTCTATAATATTCACCCAAAGAGTCAAATGCAGAACAGCGCAGGAGATCTGTCCACACACTAGAGTCCCAAGGATCCAGCTAAGATCTGGATACCCCAGCAGGGTCCTGCATGAGTCCAGCTGAAGACTTGGAACCCACGGCAATGTCTCATGCAAGTCTGTACCAAGGATCTGCACTGGGGAGGCCCAAAGGTCAGTGGTAGAAGCTAGAAAGTCTGCGCCAGTGGGATGAGGGATCTGTGCCAGAAGGCTGAGTGAGGCATATGCACTGCATTCAGTAAGCAACGCTCAAGGTAAGGACCAGAGCTCCCCCAAAGAGAACCACAGCCATCCTCAGTGACAGCGAGGACCAGAGCCCCTCCGAGGATGGGGACACCTGAGTTCATACCAGGGAAACCAGTGTGACAAGCTTCTCCAGGAGAATCAACAGCGCACCATCCCCTCCCCCCAGCTCACCTTTCACGCTGTTGGCAGCAATCCTCAGGTGGGCCTTCCACACCCAGCACCGCGCTGACTCGGTCAGCTGGGGCTGCAGGTTGCCCATTAGTAAATCCACCACCCACAGCAAGACTGAAATTCAGTGATACTCAGCGAGGAAGTAAGAAACTGCAGTTTTGTCTCAAACCTATGGTACGTGAAGCACCCCCTAAGGAGTTCATGACAAAGCTAAGGCCAGGGAAGAGTCTGAATGTTTCGATGTGGCTCCAGGTGGCACCTTGTGGCTCCTTTTCTGTGGCACCTGTCTCTGGAAGGAGGATCACATGAATGCGGGAGGGAAGCAGATACAAAAATCTAGGCCAAGTGTGTGGGGTGAGTTCTTAGCTGGACCTGGGATCTCCATGCTGTGTACATGGCATGTGTGTATTCTACAGTACTGCACAGAGGTTATATATTTAAAGATAAACTTCGTAGTTATTTTCAAAGCCCATTCCCTATTTTACAAAGAAAAGTTCTTGCACTGCACTTTTCTGCCTCCTCTGCTTTCCTTCCTACTCTGCAGAAGTGAGAGGTCCTGTCTCATGGGTACTATGAGTCTGCAGGAGAACTCTGGGTAGACAATGCCCTTCTTTGTCTTGTGGAGCCCTGTATCACTGGAGTTGCCTACGATGCCTGGTAGAGTGAAGGCACTAAACTGAGAAGTGGATGAAAGACTGACAAGTAAATGCAGTTCAAAAAATCCCGGGGCCAAAACAGGGAAGAGGTCTGGCTGAGAGTCCACACTGGAGGCAGGCTGGAGTACTCCATGAAGGAGAGGGCATCTGGGTAGACTCCCAAGGCCCACGGCACACAGATGCGTGACCTTTGATGACATGACAGTGAGCAGCCCCGGCCATGGGACCAGCTTGGATAGGATGCATGGTGTCTTGGTCACTTTTCTCCTTTCTGAGACAAAATACCCAGCATCCACAAGTTAAGGAGGAAGGGTTTGTTTAGCTCACAATGTGTAGAGGTTTCGGTCTAATCAACGGGCTCCAAGAGGAAACACTTCCTGGTGACAGAAAACAGCAGAAGCAACAAAAGACAGAGAGACAAGTCTCTTTCTATCCCTTTTATCTTGCCTAGACAGTGTGGACTGAGGCAGTGCCCACCAGTCACTGGAGTGATCCAGCTATCACCCGCCCTTAATCCTAGCATTGCACTAGGAATCAACCACACACTTTAGATTCAACCAGCTCTGAAAAAGCTCTGTGACCACCTGAGGCTTTGGGAGGACACTAGACACAGAACCTACCACGTGGCTATTAATCACACAACTCTAGGATGCTAAAGTACAATCCCCTAAATTTAAAAGCAGGAAACCACAAAATGTCAATCTTTATGTTCTTCTTTGCTTGCTGATGGAGGGCAAGAAGAAAATGATGGAAAATCTAGATCCGTATTCACATTGTCATGGAGTAACAGGTACCCGGGGTAAACCATCATTCTCAGAGAAATAAAAATGGGAATCCCAAAGAATAAAGAAAGTCCTGGTAGATGGAATGGCATGGCATGGAAGATTGACGTTAACATAAGTTCTCATTTTAGTTTTAAAATGTCAATAGACTAGAGGATGTGAGCTGGACACAGTGGAATGGATGGGGCATCTCTTATGTAACTGTCATCAAGTCCACTGGTGACAAATATTCGCTGTATCTCCTCCCTCACATCCAAAGATTTTAGACCCCCACCCCATAAAGACCACACTGCTGTGATTTTCCAAGGCATACAACTTTTGTCTCAAGAAACACAATCTTCCTCAAAACCAGAAGCAGCACCCACCACGTGTGTCTAGAAAAAGCACTGCATCTGACAGTGTGGCTAATTTCTCCTTCCTCACTAGCTAGCAGGAAGTGACAAACCCACCTGCAGGGATGAGTGCTGTTTCCACAGAGTGGGGAGGTCTCTCAGAGTCAGTAGTCTTGACATGAGGTAGGTACATTCCTTCCTATGTGAATTAATAGAAGCTATCACTAAGCCACACTGTTACTCACCTCAGCGCGGAGCTGGCATTCACGGTACAGGGACAAACCTCAGGCCTTACGGTTTTGTCCTTCTCTTTCTCATCTCCTGCCAACTGCCTCCCCACTGCAGCCCTGTACGCACACGCACACTTGCACGAACGCATGCACAGGTCTGATCTGGGCAGGCTGACTGTCATCTGGGTCTGGCACTGGCTCTCACTGACTGGCAGGCTGAAGATGCAGATGACAAAGTGGAAGCTGCCTGCCAAAGTCAAAGACAAATGCCACTCTTGCAATAAATCTCAATTACAGTCAAATTAATCCCAATAATGCTGTGGTCTGCTAGAGAAAATGGACCGACTGGGAGGAAATCCATCCAAAACACTGGGCAAGCTTTGTGTACACAAAGTATCCATCGTCCCAGAGGGCAGGGGACGCACTCGGATCACAGGTGGGATTCCTGGAGAGGACACAGGTGCTCACTGGGGTCTGAGAAGCCCTCTGCTTCATTTTAGTTGATGGCATTAGGAGGAGTGAGTAACCCTCATGACACACTGTGTAAATGTGTCTGGTGCAGACAGATGCCCCTCTCCCCACACAGCCACATCTCCCCAACACGGTGGAAGAGGGGGACACCCTAGGCGATGCAGAGGACAGAGCGGAGATGCTAGGCAGTCTCCTGCAGCTCGCCCTGAGACGCTGCCCCTCCCTGGGCCCTGGTTACAGATCAGGCACACACAGTGCTCTCTGACTGGTTTCACCAGCTACCTCATCTCTCTCAGCCATTGTGACTTTCTTTTTATTTATTT
>PVLA01013942.1:0-33566 GCA_004027455.1 Hydrochoerus hydrochaeris | reverse complement strand
TAACTTTGTGAAAACTAATTATGAAATTTTACCTTCTGTGAGTAGTATGAGAGAGTTTATACAAAAGCTTTAAATGAAAGAGCTCATGGAGGAGGATTTACAAAATTCCTGTGAGACAACTGCCCTGAGACACTGGACAGGCAGCCAGAGACGGGCAACTAGGACACATATGTTACGCCACCGGCCGCCTAAGACAGGCACAGGACAAATTGATGTCCTGCAGGCCCATGACAGGTAAGGCCTGGTTGGATTCATATGAAGAGTCCTTGACCCAAGACAGGCGCTATCCTCACAGGGCCTGCCATACTCCCATAAGTGATAAGGGAAAAATGTAGGGAGCGGCATGATAGCTTCACAGCTGCCGCTCCATCTCTCCCTCCTGTGGGCATCCCGGTGTGTCAGTTTACATTTCCCAAGCTAATTAAGCAACAAGATTAAAGTGTAACAAAGGTGAAAAAAAGTTAATTAACACATATTGTTTAAGATTATCCCTGCCTGGCCCTAAGCCTGGGACACTTCCTGCTTGGGGTTTAGGTTACTGCCAAAAGTTAGCAAATATATACTCCAGCTTCTAAAAATAAAGGAGATTCAGATTCACTCATAGACTGGTGTGCAGTGTCTTCTGTCTCTCACTCGCCGACTCCCTGACCACCTTTGGGACCCCTGAGCCCTGCCGCAGCTGGACTCCTGCAAATAAGGTTAAAGAAAATGGAGGCCACCCATTGGAAATCTCTAAAATTATAGCCACAGAAGTTGAAAAGCAGGAGCATGAGACTGTAGGGGAAATAAAATCAGAAACAATTTTCCAGATGAATAGAGAGATGATGACCATGAAGAAAGACTCAGCAAGCCTAGAATACACAAGATTTTAAAAAAAGATAAAGGAGCATACAAAAATAATGGAAACCATGAATGCATAACATAGGAAAGAATTTGAATCCATGAGATTCAAACAGATATCCAGGAAATCAAAATTTCCATTCAAAGTTGGCAAAACTGTATCAACAAAGGTGAAGACAGAATCTCAGACATAGAAGATAGGACAGTGGCTAGTTACTGTGAAAAGAAAAATCTCATAAATAACAAGGGACCATGAATAAACAATCCAATAGTTGCAAAATGATGCAAA
This sequence comes from Hydrochoerus hydrochaeris, assembly GCA_004027455.1. Taxonomy (NCBI): domain Eukaryota; kingdom Metazoa; phylum Chordata; class Mammalia; order Rodentia; family Hydrochaeridae; genus Hydrochoerus; species Hydrochoerus hydrochaeris. The sequence continues at coordinate 32,437 of PVLA01013942.1, read as the reverse complement.
GAAGAATAATATAAGACACACTAGAGTCAATGAAAAAGCAAGAGCCAGCACAAATGATATAAAAATAAACTGTTAACAAAAGTCATAGCAGAAAAATTCCCAAGTGCAGAAAAAGATTTGACATAGAGATAAGTGATCATATAGAACTCCAATTAGCCATGACCATAAGAAATCTACACCAAAGCATATAGTAATCAAGATTTCAGAAATTTAGCACAAGAACAGAACAGTAAAAGCTGTTAGAAGAAACATGACATACAAAGGAAAACCCATCAAAATTTCAGCAGACTTCTCAATACAAACCCTTAAGTCAAGGAGAGCTTGGAGTAAAGTATTTAAAGTTCTGCAAGAAAAAACTTCCAACCCAGACTGATATGCCTGCAAAACTGTCTTTCACAATTAATGGAGAAATAAGATACTTCCATGACCAGGAAAAATTGAAGAAATTCATAACCACCAAACCAGCTCTACGTTGTCTTCTGAAAGACAATGCAGAGAGAGAGAACAATGTGCACAAGTCCAAGGACACAAATAGGAACGAGCCACCAGGCAGAGAAAGCAATAAAACAAAGAGGAAAGACAAGGAACCAACACCATGTAATAACATGACAAGGGTAAGGCAATGTCTGTCAGTTATAACCATGAGTGTACATGATCCCAACTCACAGATCAAAAGAAATTTGGCGGCAGAATCAATCAAGAAACAAGATCCAACAATATGATGCATACAAGAAACACATTTAACTCAAAAGGAAGTTCATAAACTGAAAGACAAAGAATGAAAAACAATATTCTATGTAACAGAAGCCCACAAAAGAAAAGCAGGGTTAGCTATTCTATTTTCAGATAATGTGAACTTCAAGCTAATACATATCAAAAGAAAGAAGGTCACTACATACTTGTTAAGGAAAAACGCCAAGATTACAATCACAAATACATATGCACCAAATACAGGAGCACTCAGCTATACAAAAAAATACTAATGGACAGGAAGAATCAAATAAGCACTAACAAAATTCTAATGGGGGATGTTAACACCCCATTATCACAATAGATAGATAAACTAGATTAAAAATTGAAGAAATATTAGAAATGAACCAAATCTGTGAACAAATGGACTTAGTAGATGTCTACAGTGTTTCATCCCACATTATAGAATACATTCTTCTCAGCTGCACATGGAATGTTCTCCAAAATAAACTACATACCAGCCAGAAACATGTGTAAGTAAATGCAAAGGAATTGCAATTATCCCATGAAAATCATCTGACCATACTGCAATAAAACTGGAAACCAACAGCAAAAGAAACCATAAAAACTCCATAAATACATGGAAATTAAATAACACCCTAACTGAACAACAAATGGATATCAGATGAAATAAAAGGTGAAATTACATGTTATCTACAACTAAATGATAATCTCTAACAACATATTGAAATTTAAGGGACACAATGAAAACAGTCACAAGAGGGAAATTTATAGCGGTGAATACCCACATCAGAATGACAGAATGAGTTCAAGAAAACAACCTAATGTTGAATCTCAAATTTCTAGAAAAAGAACTCAAACCCAAGGCTCATACAAGGAAAGAAATTATAAAGATCAGAGCAGAAATTAATGTAACTGAGACAAAAAATATAAAGAATCTATGAATCAGAGTTAATTCTTTGAAATATTAAACAAAATTGATAAGCCTTTATCCAATCTTACCCAAAAAAGTTAAGACTCAAATTCATGCGATAAGGATTGAAAAGGGTGAAATCACAACAGACCCTATAAAAATCCAGAAGATCATCAATAACTACTTTGAGAAATTTATTCTAATAAAACAGCAAATGTATATGAAACGGAAAGATTCCTAGATACATATGAAATAACAAAACTCAATCAATAAAATATAAAGATTGTACATAATCCAATATCAGTCAATGAAATTGAAAATGTAATTAAAAACCTACCAAAAAAGAAAAGCACAGGTCCTCATAGATTTGCAACCAAGTGCTACAAGAAATTTAAAGAAAATCTAATGCCATTGTTTTTGAAACTCTTTAATGAAATAGAAAGAGAAGCAATACTCCCAAACTCATTCCTGGAACCAAGTATTACCCTGGTACCAAAACCAGAGAAGGATCCAACAAAAGAGAGAGAGAGAGAGAGAGAGAGAGAGAGAACTATAGACCAATCTACCTACAAAATAATCCCTCAGTAAGATACTGGCAAACAGAATGAAGAAAATCATCAAGAAGGTTATGCACTATAACCAAGCAGCATTCATATCATGTATGCAGGATTTGTTCAACATATGCAAATCAATAAATGTAATACACCATATTGGCAGAGCAAAGGACAAAAATCACATGATCTCAGTAGATGCAGAAAAAGCATTTGAAAAAGTCCAGCACCATCATGATTTTTTTTGAAAACTTGCAGAAAATTGGAATAGATGGTCTTTATCTCAATATGATAACAGCCTTCTATGACAACCCTTAGCCAACATAATACTAAATGGTTAAATCTGAAAGCTTTCACTCTAAAATCAGAAACAAGACAAGGATGTCCACAGTTGCCGCTTCTATTTAATATAGCTCTGGAACATTAGCCAGAATAGTTAGACAAGAGAAAAAATAAAAGGAAACAGAATAGGAAAAGAAGAAGTTAAATGATCATTATTTGCAGATGACATGATACTCTGTACAGAAAACCCCAGAAATTCTACCAAAAGACTTCTAGACTTCATAATCAAATTCAGCAGGGTAGCTGGATACAAAGCCAACACTCAAAAATCAATAGTATTCTTGTTCACAAAGGCTGAGAGAGAAATTGGAGAAATCACAGCTTTCACAATAGCATCCAAAAGCATGAAATACTCAGGAATCAATCTAACAAAGGTAATAAAAGATCTATGCATTGAAAATTACAGTTCCCTAAAAAAGAAAATCTAAAAGGATATCAGAAAATGGAAAGATATCCCTTGTTCATGGGTAGGAAGAATCAATCTATGAGTGAAAATGGCCACACTCTCAAAAATGTAGAGAGAGATAACAATGTTCATAAATCCAACACCAATAGGAATAAGTCCATCTAAGAATTTCCCAAAGTTCCCTGTTTCCCTGTGCCTAGGGTTTGTGTTGTTTCATTATTTGTGATAGGAACACTGCAGGAGGTATTGGATGTGCCTGTTACTTTGATTGTGGTGACCGTGGTATAGATGTTTGCATATGTCCAAACTCATCAAATTATACACATTAGATAGGTACAATATTTTGTAAACCCATTCTCCTTCATAAAGCTGACTTTTAAAAATCCTAAAAAGTAAAATTTCATGATTTGTCCTTCCCTTTTGTAGAAGTCCTGCAGATTTATTAAGTCCATTTTACTACAAATTCATGAAGATGTTAGCATTCCAAATTTTCTGAAAGGGAACTGAAGCCTAAAAGAGTAGTGAACTCTCCACCTGGAAAATAAATAAGCAAATCAAACAATAGAGCAGTGTCTCCATGTTCTGCAGGCATTTGGTTAAGACTTGAGCCTACAATTATGTTTCTTCCATTACCTATGAAACACTTCTCAGGAACATCTAATAGAAATGCACATCTGCTGAGTGAAACCTTGAGACCCTAAGAGGGTATCACACGGAATTAACATCATTATATGGAAAATTATTACAGGAGTCAAGCGAGGTGTGTGTTTTCTTTTGAGGATATTTAGAGCCCTGCTTGGATATTCAGTCACAGTTGCTATTGAGTATAAAATTCACCAAGCACAAACTCTAGGACCAGATAACCTAGTTTTGTATCCTAGGTTTGCCACATGGTGACCCAGGACAATGATTTAATCCACCTGAATATCCCTATTTTAAACCAGTGAGAGGAACAAAATCTCCCTTTTGGAGTTGCTGTGAGGATTACATGAGCCAATCCATGTTAAATTCTTTAAAATAGTTTCTGGAACATTCTGAAACATAACACATTATAGAGATTTCTGGGAATCAGAGAGATGAGGGATTTTTTTTAACCTAAATCAAGTTTCATATACCATCCACGAGCCCCACTTTCATCATATATGAAATGGGTATTTTTTTTGTTTTAAAAACAAAAATGGATAAAAACAATACAGAATTTTACAAAAGAAATAGAGGGCTAGGGATTTAGCTCAGTGACTTAAGCGCCTGCCTGGCAAGTGCAAGGTCGTGAGTTCGATCCCCAGTACAAAAAAAAAAAAAAAAAAGGAAAGAAAGAAATAGAAAGTTAACACTAGTTAATACATTGAATATTGTCATCTTGAAAGTAGTTGCTCAGATTAGGAGATTTAGGCATGAAAAAAATGAACAAACAATCAGCAAAAAAAAAAAAAAAGGCCAGAGATATTTGATGTCTACCTACTGTAAGAATTAATATGAAACTGTGTCTAAAATAGGCTTTGACACTTTGACAATATTCACTAAAAATTATCTTTTTCATTTCTCATTAAAGATTTTATAATTTTTAATTTTCTATGTAAAGGTTCTCTCGTGTTAGGCCACAGAAACCTTCTCTGACATCACTTCCAAAACTATTTTCTGAGTGAATATACGAAAGTACTATCCTCTGATTCCAAATTAACCTTTGTTTCTTGTTGTTTTTCTTCACTTTTCTTTTGTAGTTTCTTAAGCTTTCAGCAACCATTTGATTTTACTGATCACCAGTCATCTAAAGTCTGCAAGACTTAAGTTGGATAGAGTAAATTTCTCCCTCATCTTATATAACTGAGAATGTAGACTATTACCTACAAGCGTAGTTTGACTACATGCATTTGAGTTTACTTCCAGAGAAGCTGCCATGCATCAAGCACCATGGCCAGCTGTACTTCTTCTTACTGAGTACACTGCCTACACGGTAAGCCAGCGACCTTACTGTAAAATGGGTGTTATACTAAATACCCCACAGTGTTTACTGGGGATTAACATAAATATTCATGTAGTTCTTGGCATCACAATGCTAAGAATAATTATTATTATTATTATTATTTTGATGATGATTTTAATGATGTAGATCATGAATTTTACCCAAAGACTAACCATCAAAAACAGTAGTTGTCCTAGTCCTCCAGGCATCTTCAGAAGCTCTTTCTGCAATTCTGCCATTTAAAAACTTCACACTCTGGGGTGTAAAGTCTGACTCCTGCTAAATAGTGAGAAAATCCCTCAATATGAGTTTCACAAGCTAAAGTTAAAAATAACCTTGCCAGCCAGGCACAGGAAAGACTACATTGCAAATCCCAGAAGTTTGTCCTCAAACAGAAGCTCTGTCCAAGGTCAGAGGTAGCCCGTCAGCAGTGTAGGCAGCCCAGGGGCAATCTAGTTTCCTAGCATGTCCAGAACAGATAATATCCATGGCATAATTCCAGTCCCTTTGCATTTACTTAAGCATGTTCTATCAGCTAGTATATGACCTATTTTAGAGAATGACCCATGTGCAGCTGAGAATAATATGTATTCTGATGTTGTTGAGTAGAACACTCTGTAAACATCTACTAAGTCCATTTATTCATATATTTGATTCAGTTTGTTATTTTTTGCTGATTTTTTCTCTAATTGATCTATATCTTTGTGATATGATAATGGGGTATTAAGATCCTCTGCTACAATTGTATTATTTCTTATCTGATTTTTCTTGTCTATTAATGTTTGTTTTATATTATTGGACAATCCTGTATCTGTTGCATATATATGCATGACTCTTATTTCTTCATCTTGAATTTTTCCTCTAACAAGTTTATAGTGACCATTCATCTTTTTTGATTATTTTTGACTTGAAGTTCACAGTGCCTGTAAACAGGATAGCTATTTCTGCTTTTTGCTGTGTTCCTGTTGCATGAAGTATTGTTTTCCATGTTTTAACTTTCTGTCTATAAATTTCTTTTTTAGTTAAATGTATTTCTTGTACACAGTATATTGCTGGGTCTTATTTCTTGATTCATTCTGCTAGTCTATTTTGGGGTTTTTCTTATTTGTGAATTGAGGCCATTTAAATTGATGGTTATAACTGATGTATATTGTATTATGTTTGTCATTTTACTTTCTTGTTGTTAGTCCCCTATTTTTTCCTCTGTTTCAAGCCTGACTCTTTCTCATTTTCTTGTAATTTGTATTACTATCTAGAATATCTTTCAGGACTCTTTGTAGGGTTGGATACGTGCTCATAAATATCTTCAATTGTTGTTTGTCATGGAAGTATCTTATTTATTCATTAATTTTAAAAGATAATTTTGCAGGGCATATCAATCTAGGTTGGAAGTTGTTTTCTCTCAGGGCTTGAAATAGTTCACTCCAAACTCTTCTTGATTTGAAAGTTTGTGTAGAGAAGTCGGCTGTGATTCTAATGAGTTTTCCTTATAGATGATCTGTTTCTTTTCTCTAGAAACTTTCAATATTCTGTATTCATGCTGAATGTCAGTGATCTTGATTATTATATGTCTGGTTGTAGATTTATTTTCATTATGACTGTTTGGGGTACTATGTGCTTTGCTTATCTGTATGTCAGATTCTGTTCCCATGCCTGGGAAATTTTCTATTAGTTCTTCAAATAGTTTTTTAACATCATTTGTGCTGACTCCTGCTTCTTCTCTGACATCCATAAGTCTCATGTTATTTTTCTTTGCATCATCTTGGAGCTGTTGAATTGTTATTTCATGGCCCCTTAGTTTTTTTTTTAATAAATCTTTTCTTTTAGGATCACTAGCCTCAATCCTGTCTTCAAGGTCTGAAAATCTATCTTAAGCTTCATTCAAGCAGTTTTTGCAGCTTTCAGTGTAGTTTTTAATTTCCTGAATATCTGTTTACATCTATTTCATGCATCCTGATCCTTTCTTATATTGTTCATTCAAGATTTCCATCATTTTCCTGTTCCCCTCTATTTTTTGTCTATGTCTTCTCTAGCTGTATTGAGCAATTCTTTCATTATGGATGTCATTTCTTTTTTATCTGAGAGATTATTTCTGATCTAATTTCTTCTATATCCACATAGATTTGTTTCTTTATTTCACTTGCTATCTTTTCAGAGGGTTCAGCTGTGTGTCTTCCAATTTCCTCTGTGTTAATATTTCCCATACTTGTTCTGGGAGGACTGGAGGTCTAAGGTTGCATTTTGCTTTTTTGTTTTGTCATTTTCTCCTGTTGATTCAAATTTTGGTCTTTTCAGTCTTGCTAGTTTCACCATTGTCAGAGTCTTACTGTGAGTCTGGTTTTCTTCCAGTCACCAGTTCTGGGTAGATGGTGACATCACTGGTGTGGTTGTAGGCTCACCACAGTCACCTGGGCAAAGGGCAGGACCTCCTAAATATGGTAATTTTTAGAAAAAATTTCAAAGTAGTATGATTAATATGACTTATTTACATAGAAAGAAAGCTACATTCTTTAATACATGAGTGGAAGAGGAAGTACACTATCACAACAATAATAGCAAGTCTATCCTTAACTATAACCCTAACTCTAAAGAATTTAATTCAGTATTTCAGGAAACCACCCAATCACCCCATATGGTATTTCTTCTTCCCCTGTGACAAACAGGGAAACTGAAGCATGGAGCCTCAGATACTTGCTTGTCCAAGGACACAAAGCTTAAAAGTAAGAAGATGAGAATTCTACCTCAGTATCCAGAACCCAGTGTTTTTCTTCTTTATGATTATCTGTACACTGTTGTCTGAAGTTATCACAGTAAGGTAGTACAATCATTACAATCAGAATTGCAATAAAACATTCTTACTTTTGAAAAGGAAAAGGTATCACAAGAATTGGTAGAAAAATTGTTTAAGAGAAGTCCCAGAACCAGTAGCCTGGTGCAGTGTCAGACCCGTATTATTGTTATCTTTCTAATTTTATCTGTTACAAACATTACCTCCAGCCTCTTTGCTAACAAACCATGGTGGGTTCTCTTTCCAAGGCTGCTCAAAGTGCACCGTTCAGCTCTCTGACTCACGGCAGGAACAACCAGTTAGGTTTTGAACTTCTAACCACTGGTGTTGGACTGAGCCATGCTGGGAGTTTCTAAAAACCCAGAGTGGAATAAGGACCTTCGAATGAAGAGATAACAAGACTTGTGCGTGTTCAAGAAGTGGGATTTTTAAATGACAAAATGAAATGGACATTTTTGGTCTCTAAGGAGCTTCCTTCTTCCTCTAAACTGGAAGAGGAGCAGGGAATAATGGGAGGAAAGACAAGTGAGGGTAGAAAAGAAAATAAGAAAGATTAAGATGGCATATGTATATGAACCAATTCCCAAGACAGCATTATTATTTTGTGTCTCAAATACATACCAATAAAAAATTGCAGCCCAAGATTCCAAACATTTTAATCTTCAAGCTTTTAAACAAGAATTAGATCCCTTTGTAAACGTGTGCTTCCACCTTGTGTTCTACATTTGATTTTTGGAATGAGCCATAATTTCTTCCATAGGATTCAGAACACCTGGTAGGATTTAGAACATGGTTCAGTTTGCAATCCAGAGGGCCAGATATCGTCACAGAAATAGCTGCAGAGATGTCTGCAAAGAAACAGCCACAACTCAACCCAGACTCTCAATCAGGCTGTACAAAAATCACATTTGCTACTTCTATTCTGTCTCCTGGAGCCATCTTAAATGTAATGGATGTATTCATTTTTCTTCTATCTTAGGTTGTCAGACTCTACTATACATCAGTGCCTTTTAGTCTTTGAAAAGGATGGCTAAGGTGTCTAAGAAATCAATGGACCTCTGTCAGAGACCTCACTTAGATCCCCGACCTCCCAAATGAATGTACAGTGAAAGCTTAAATAAATGAGACAAGTGGTATGACTTTAAGGCTCCAGGAGGATCAAAACCCTCTGCAGAGTTCAAGACTCCGGGGGCTAAAATAAGGAATATCTCTGGGCAGGCCATATTTGTTTAGTTTTTCAAATAAGGAAGGGGTTAGAGTGGAAAACTCAGAAAACTGAACAAACCTTGGGAGTGGTTCAAGGACTTTTATTATTAGTCTCCTAAATTAGACATGATCTGTCTAATTTAGGAGAACCATCCTGTGTTAATTCAGGTGAAGATCTCTATGTTGCATTTCACTACAGGAGTGAAATGCCTGCAGGTGCAGTCTTTAGTTAATTGGAGTTGCAGCCAGGTATCCTCAGCTGTGACCTTATCTTGCCCTTTAAGGCATCTCTTTGTTCTCGGGTCAGCCATGCCCTGGCCATGTCACAGCCCTACATACGTGTTCAATTTCTAGTATCAATAGCTCCCAACACACCTGGATTTGAATTTTGAAACCAATGATTTTTTTAGCTTGATTATTTTGATAATGTGGCTAAACTTCTGTGATCCTTGGCTTTCTCATTTGTATAATTAAGTTAGTAGTATGCAAATTGTAGTGCTGTTACAAAGATTGGAGTTCCTTTAGGGTCCAGAGTAGGTACTAGCTAGAGATGAGGGAAACTAGATGGATAAGAAAGATGATATGATTCAGCTATCACCCCTAAGGTGAGCTTTAAAAGCAAAGCTTGTAGTTCACCACGCTAAAATTTTCTTGTTTTTTTCAAGAAAGACACTATCCAGGATGCCAGAGAAGTTGGTTCTAGGTGGGCTAAATTTAATACAAACCAAGCAGATCTGAACAAAATATAAACTGATTATACTGGCTACTGTTGTGTGTCCACCAAATCCCCTTGAGACTGATGCAATCCTCTTCCCAGCTGCCATGGGATCCGTGTAGTGGAAATCATCACTTCACATCTTTCTATCAATTGTTTTCATTGAAACATCACATTCTTTTCTGGTACAGTTTTAATTCAATGACAGTATGTGAGGAGGAACAAAACTGAACCCTTGTGTTGGAAATGGGACAACTCCAAGAACCATCTAGCTAGAAAGGTCCCCAACATTTAAAGCATAGTTTTTATACTAACTGCTTTGACCTCTCCCTCTGCCCAATTCTGCTTTTCCTTGCTTCTTAACAGTATACTCCCAATGAGGCTTGTGTACGCAGATAAGATTTTTCCCAGGAAACTTGGCTAGACTTTACATTTTGTTTCATCATTTGTTTAACAATTTCAGTTATAACATTGATTTATATTCTATTTGCTTTTATCATCCTCCATTCCTTTTCAATCATGTGACCAATAGAAGAATTTGCTATGACCATTCGTATCTCTTCACTACCACAAATGTTTTCTTTCCATTGAGTGTTTGTGTTTGTTCTACTCCTAATATTTCATGTAAGAATTGGTAGGTTTTATTTTGTCATTACTTGGCACCGCTGCCTAAACATTCAACAATTTACAGGTTACTTCCCAGAGAAAGAGGCCTTTGTTTTTCATTACTAGTCACATAAGGTATCTATTGCATTCTGTCTAGATGAATTTAGGTGAGTAGCCTACTGCTTGAATTTTTGCAAACTTAGACAACTCTTTTTGACCATTGTGGGGGTTAAGGCTGTGGATGAGTAGCATTGTAGTTCTCTTACTATTGTCATTCTTCTGATTAGCTTCATACATGGACACTAATGCTCACAGAGTACAGTTGCCACAGTTAGCAAATAAAAGTACAAGAGTCACCTGGTTAAATTTGGATTTAAAACAAACCACAAATAATTTTTTATGATAAGTATGCACCAAGTATTACATGGATCTCCATGCAAAGTTCAGAAATATAATTAAAATAAAAATTATGAAATTTAAATTTGAATGGGTATTCTATATTTGCTTGGATATCATAACATAGAATACATTTAAAATGAAAAGCCTTCAGAAAACACATCAATGTGCTCAAAATGCTGAATTTGAAGACAGGCTTGAGACTGAGTCCAAGATCTCTGCATATTGTTTGTGTGACTACAAACTAGTTAAGTTAAACAACTCTTGGTTCCTTGGTGTGTAAAATGGGGAACATGGAACCTTTCCTTGTTTTTGAGTCATGATAAGGTTCATAAATGGTGACCAAAGAAAGTACTTCACAAAAAATGTCAATATATTAGCAGAAGCTATAATTTGGCTTTAGAGAAATATCTAGAAGATATATTTTTAGTTAAACTGCTATGCACTTTTAAAAAACTTTTGATTTATATTAACAAACTAAACTCTTCAAAAATGTTAAGTCAATTTACCACTAGTGGATAAGAATGTCTGCCTCTTCTCCCAACCAATGTCAAATTATATTAAATAATATCAGCAATTAACATACTTGTGATTTTATCACGTGTAACTGATAAGAAAAACCAATGTTCATTGCCTAATCTTCTAGTCAAGTGTAATCTCACATAAATAGTATTTCTATTATCAGGGTTGGAAAAACCAAAACTCTTTTACACAATAGAACAATCATGTCCAACACAATTTGTTCCCAGAAAATAATAGATGCTTGTGTGCTACCCCATGAACTGTACACTAAAAAGGTCAAGGTTTAAATTGCCCCAGCTTCTGCTCACCCACCAAACATAGCTGATTGAAGATCAGCTCATCCAAATCAAAGGAGGGCAGTCATTCCACAGGCTATCTCTACCTCTATCATTCACCATTTGTAAGCCTTTAAGAAAATTGCTAAATTTCCCTGGGACTCTATTAAACAAGGGTATCAAATGAAGTCACCAATGTTGTTACTGAAATATCCAGACTCTGATCATCTCTAAGCCTATATTTTGACATTTAATGGCTACTGTAAGAATAGTAAACTCTAAATCATATCTCACATAGGACTGTGATTCATTCAGCACAGTGTTCTGTCTGGAGTACTACAGGGATGTTTCTTAGAATGCTTTATTCACGTTTTCCTTTATACAGTGTCTACCCTACCCAAACAATTTTCTGTAAGCAATAATAAATGAGAATGAAATTTTGAATTAGGCAACAATAATTTGGACAGAAAAGGATCTAAGAATAGGGCGGATAGAAAAACATTTTAGCCAAAGGTAACTATTAAAGAAGAATGTTCAACTTAGCTTGAATTTTCTGGCCAACAAAGCTGAAATAGCAATGCAATCAACCTTGATATTTATATATTTTAAAATATGATCAATAAAAGAAACTATATATGTTTATCAGGAAAAGATATGCTCCCAATTTTGTTCATGTATGTGAAGTCCCAAGTGTATATTTTTTAAAATCTTTGCTACATTATTGGAAAGATACATACTATATCAAATTTATTAAAGTGCATGGTATTTCTCTGATCTCTCTGATACCTTTTGACCACCTAAAAGATAAATAAGGCACACAGCAGCATAGAGGATTGTTGATACTTCTTTATATCTTCAGTCTGTGCCACCTTTAAGGTAACTATTGATACCTGCACTACTTAAAATAATCATTGATCACTTGTACCAAGTGAGCATTTATAATGTAACTAGTTCAAGTTAGGACACTGTATAGGATACATTATACACTGGGCATTAAAGGCTAAACAAGGAAAAGAACACGCATTATTTTATTATGAATGGTTATACTATCACTTGTTGATAATATTAGGCTACCTTGGGTTACTATGTATTACAGTGTATTTCACCTGAGTCATCTTATACAAGATTTTCTTGCCTTATATATGGTCAAGAAGCTACTGGCTCAGGTGCCATTAACCATCCCTCTGCCCACATACACCTATCTGTCTTAACCCCATCTGTGGAACCTAATTCCAACCAGGCTAGACAGAGGATCCCCTTTTCCAGTGCAGGATGATGGGAGGACTTCATGCAAGTTTTTGGTGAAAAAATAGGAGAGTTCTCACTCTGTTCTGGCTCCACTAAGCTAAGTCACCCATAGGTTTCCCCTGATGGACTCTGCTTCACTTATCTGTAGCAGACCCAGTTATTTTCGTGTCCTCTGCAATCCTCAGCACGAAAGTGCTAGGGGCTGCCTTTGGGAACTCACTGGCAATTGTGGGTAGCATGCTGAATATTCTATGAACGGCACTCTTGTATGTGAGGTGAATGGCAACTTACCTTTTTCTGTAGCAGGTAGCCTTCTCTCTTCCATGGTCCCACCACCTGCAGGTCCTGGCTGGAGCACTACTGTTTACAAGATGCAGATATGTGGTCATTCATTCTTCCACATTCTGTTTTTGGCTTCTCTGAGTCCCCCGTTGCAAATGACTCAATTTCTGTGCCCTGTTAGTGAGGTTAGAGTGATTGTGAGTCTGTTTAATCAGCCAGACCATCTCTAATGGGCCAGCTCCCTCTCCGAGTTCAATCATCTCCCCAGATGGGGTGTATGCTGCATCTTAAGTGAAGGAATGAGGTTCTGTGGCCCAGGAATGGTCTGGTTTCCCTTTACATATTGTAAACACTGGATTTTAGTCCACCTAGATTTTCTTTTCATTTGTCCTCCTGTTTCAGACACTGTATTTCTCCCCTGATTCAGGTTATCTACTTTTCTCCAGCACTAACTCAGAGACACTCACCTTTATTTTCACCCACTGGGTGAAAATGCCCCCTAGGCCATTTTTTTCTCTTCTAATGCTACCTCTTTATAAACATTTTCTAAAATCTCCAGATTCCTTGTTATACATCTGATTCCCCTTCCCTCACTTAGAAGTGACCTATTAAAACTCAAGAACAGCTTTCTCTGCCCTTTTTACCTAACTATGAGGTCTGGAATAAAGTCTGGATAGAGTTCTTAGGAGTTTGCAATAAATACATAGTTAATAAACACATAAAGCACAGTGTTTCTAGATGGTTTATAATGATGTTTTGAAAAATATAATGTTTGCAACAATAAAAATACTTATACCTGAGTGCACTGGAAAAAAGCCTGAGACAGGTAATAATGGCAAACCTCTAAGGGTAGTGCAATGTCAAGGCATGAGATGAAAGAATTTAAGGGAAGGAAGACAAGGCAGGTGATAAAGCAAATATAAGATCGGTATTAGACTAGTTTGAGCTTTAGTCCAAAACTTAAGGGATTTATGGGCCATGCAGGATGTCCCCGGAAAAGCTGAATAGCTCTCCTGTGTTTCACTTGCTCAGAGGGAAGAAGAACAAGAAGCTTAGCTCAGGCTCTGTCTTCCACTGGCCCAAGTTCACCCTGTGGTGCATAAACACCTTGTTAGTGCTGCACAATAGCTGATAGCCGTTAGCAAAATTAGAGGCTCTTGAGTCTGGTGATTTCAGACCTTGATTCTCAGTCCTAGCAGCTCTGCAAAGATCACGGTCTGTCCTGACTCCTCCACAGAGGAGCAGCAAAGGGCACAGGTGATGAAAATAATAACCAGCATTGTTATTACAGGTATGGCATGAGCCAAAATTGGAGAAAGGACAAGGAACAAATAAGCAGCAGTTTGCAGAATTTTGTCAAATTCATCCACAGAAAGACAGAAGACAAATAACTGTTGACATGTACAAAGTATTTACAATGGACCATAACCTATTTTGGACCCCAGGATCACTATGGTAAATGAAAAAAAAATGATCAAACATTTTATAAAGGGTCAACTAAATGAAAAATTGCCAATATGAAAAAAAGCAATTAAAAATGTTTTACCATCTTTTTCTGCACTCTAAGACCAATTGTTGACTAACTCTGGGAGTCAGGGAAAAATGTTCTTCAGATACACAATGAGGCAGACATGTAGAGTATGAAAAAGAGGTATATGTGTTGTAGTGGATATGGTAAAAGATGACTGTTGAAGCCAAGTGAAGACAAAGACAAAGTTTGGGTGAAAGGAGATCACGAAGTCCACACTGGGAATTCTCGCCTTAACCAGAAAAGCAATAGGAAGATTCACATGGATGTAGCATATTTGTTGGGCATTTAATTGTTGAGCAGAATATTACCAAAAGATCACAGAGAAGAGAATAAACAAAAGAGAGAAAGATTATAGGAAGACCAAGAAATATAACTTGGAGTCAGGAAGATACAGACATTAAACTGAGAGAAAAAGCAGACAGATTTGAGAGATGCTAAAATATGCATTTTATTATTTTTTATTTTAAAGAGGATAAAACAGAATAAAACCAATCAAAACAAAACAGTGTAAGAGATACAGGACTTCAAAACATTACAAAATCAACAATAATTAACCATAATGCCTTTCAATGTCTTCAAACTAGCTGCAGATAACTTAAGACAAAGTAAAAATCAAACAGAACACAATAGAATAGAAACAATAAAAACAATGAAAAGGGATTTTCAAACAAGTCACTAGTAAATCCAAAATTGCTACCATAATATATCTTGCTATCTTTGAAATAGCTTCTCTGGCCATCAAATTTAACATAATCAAACAAAACAAAAGAGAAAAAAACTCAACCCCCAAAAAAAATGGAAATGACATAGGACCTCAAAACAACACCATAGGGAGTCAGCAATGGCTATATCCCTCAGAATGGACCCCCTCCCTTTGATGCCACACTGCATACCTCTGTCCTCTGAACCTATTTACAGACCACTGGCCCTAGACCTGCAATGTGAGTGAAACAACAAAGCACCACAGGCATCCAATTGCATTTCAGCTCCATAGCTGTCATCTCAGCCTGTGTTTCTCAGGATAAACCAGTCACTTAAAAGGGGTGGAGGGGAGTTTGGTTCTTCTTGTTTGCCAGCCCATGTGCCTGAAGGGGCTGGGATCTGGCCATTTCCAGTCCAGCAGCAGCCCGGGTGTGGCGCTGGTTCCCAGACTGGGCTTGTTTGCTGTACAGCCATTGTTCTCTCACCCCCTTTCCTAGAACACGACATTTTATAAGAGCAATGGGACAAAGCTGCAGAAAAGCTTTTGCTGATTGTCATAATCATGCTAGTTTTTACCCTGAGTTTTATGTGGCCTGAAAATTGTGGATTGTGCATATTTGTGTTATTTTTTTCTGACTGCAGCCCTTATACTTTTCCAAATCATCTACTTCTTGTATCTTTCCAGAGACTGAGTTGCACAACTGCCACGACCCAAATGCGGCTCCTGAGGTTCTTGGGGTTAAGGACTGTGAGAGGATGAGAAAAAATAAAGAAAAGACAAAGCTGGGGTCAGGTGGAGCCCTTACCCTCCTGATGGGAGGAAAGGAACTGCTCAGCCACTGTAGCACCCTTATTTATACCCTGGGAAAGATGATGTCCATTTCAGCCCCTCTGCCTAGCAACCCATTGCTTGGCAGGCCTGCGCCCCCGCCTTCTTGGTGCTGCAACAACTTGCTTACATAGCTTGTTTTGGTCTCTCTGTTCTTTCTGGGATTGCTTGCTTTAGCCCCACACATGTGATCAATCTCCAGCTTCAACAGCTACCAACAGACAACTTTACCTATCATCCAGATATTCCATGGCGTAAAAGCCAAACATGTACTACATATACATTCAGTCTCTCATTCTTGCCCCTACAATGTTTGTTATGCCATAATGTTTAATAATATATTAAGATGAATAGTTGCATAGACTTCTGGGATTACACAGTTTTTTAAAAGACAACCTTATTGATAATAACCAATGTCATCTTAATTTTCTTGCTTGAGTGGAGAGTCATTTCTCTTAGGGAATATTTTTGGTTTACTTCTTGCTTTAATTAATTTTATTGGTAAATTTTAGATATATACAATGATAACATTCATCATCTTCCTTATCCATTCATCCACTGATGGGCACTTGGGCTATTTCCAAGATTTAGATATTACAAATTGTGCTGTTTTTAACATGGATATGCAGATACTACTATGGCTTGAAGATTTTAATTCATTTGGGAAAACACTAAAAAGGAGAATAACTGAGAACCACTAGTTTTAGTGTTTTAAGGAGTCTCCGCACTGATTTCCACAGTGGTTACACCAGTTTACACTCTCAGCAACAGTGGAAAAGTGTTTCTTTTTCTCTACATTCCCACCATTTGTTGGTTGATTTCTTGGTAATAGAGTGACATGGAGTTTTTATGTTCATCACAAAAAAAAACTCTTTGTGTGAGCAGATGATGACAAAATACAAAGCCATTTTTATAATTATTCAAAAGTTACAACAGCTAAAATTAAATTTTAAAAATCTAGAGGACCTTTCTGCCTTTCATTGACAAAAGTAATGAGGACATTTCTTGTGAAAATGTGAATGGATTTCCAGTACTAGCAAACATTTTTGTATAGAGCATTTTAAAAAAAATGAAAAAGTTCTCATTTGAAAATGTATATGAACTATTACAGTGATTACCTTTGACAGCTAGTTTGGATATAAAAAGCACAAAAGAACTATCACTAGAAGAACTCATTAACCACAAATGAAACAGAAATATCCAATATTTGCAAGCATAGAACTCTCCAGGCTAGACTTGAAATTTGTTGCTTTTAGACTGTGCAGAATCTGCCTCTTGGCTTTTCTGCTACCCTATCCCCAAGACTGTAGGCTGTGTTTTGTGAGCTGTCCTGATGCTGTCAGATTCTGGTTCACAAAGTACGAAATAATACTCTGTGATTGAGGTCCCCTGAACCTTTTGCACCCTTCCTAGAAGAACACCATACACATGTCCCCAGTTCTGGTCATCAACTGAAGCCATCTAATTGACCTTAATTATTTGGTTCCATAGTTTTCCATAGTTCCTATGCACCTATGAAGTTCATAGCCATGGGATCCTACTATATGATAAGATCTGACAGACAACAAAAATATCTTGGCAACCCACCCCATTCATACAATGAATTGGAAATCTCTAGATTGGCAAAAACTTCTGTTGATATACAGTAAGGCAAGAATATCTGTACATGAGAGACTTGTAAATTGAGTATTAGCACATCAGGTGTGCTGGCACTTGAAAGGAGATAGAGTAATGAATTCTAATAACATGCCATGTGATTCCACAGGTGATTTGTCTGCCCTGCAGTAGAACACAGCTCTGTCTTCTGAAACATTGTCTAATATTGTGGGGCTTTTAATCATTGATGACAAATGTGAGCTTTAAAATTTAAAGGTGAACGTGAGTCAATAGATCACTCTATATGTAGGTTGAAAATAAAGACTAAAAGTGTGAATGCAGCCAAGTAACACCTCAGAAGCTTAGAAGTAGGAATAACACTCGTTCATATTCTGCAGCTCTTGCCAAGTAATGCAGAGTTCAACATAATTCATCTGATAATGCTTTGCTCGGTTGAACAATTATCAAGTGGAAATCACGATTCATTACAAATCCCTTCAGCAGTGCTCATTAAAAGTGGTTAAATATTTCTCTGAATGGAAGAAATTTCCTCTTTTTCCTTTTGATTTTAATTTCTAATTTTCTGCACAGAAGAAAACTCCCTAAAGTAGGAGTCACAAGAACAAAATTTCTCTATTATCTTACAAGTATGTCACTTAAAATATCTACCTCCATTTTCTAAGTGTAAACCAAAGACAAGCTGAAATTATAAACAAGGGTTAATCAAAAGATGTGCTATATCCTTAAGGTCTTTAAATTTATTATAGTGAGAGACATACTTCTGTTAATGCCCTTCAAAATACACCTCCAGCTTCAATCATACTTATGCCACCATTGCCACTTTTTGTCAAAAAGTCAGAGGGAAAGGGAGGCACAAAAGTCTAAACACCTGAATGAAGATTTAAAGAAGAAATATATCATTGTGATCAGAATGTCCCAAGCAAAAGAGAAAAGGTGATAAGAAGTTAGAAGTTTTGGGAGTAGTCTTTAAGCCTCAATTGTTTGCTTAATAACTGTACAGAATTCAAACATATTTTTCCCTGTTGCAACCTCAGCTTATCTGTATAGTTTAAGGGTGATGACTCTTTTCTCACAGGGTTGCTATGAGAATCAGAGTTTTTTAACACCATCCCATAACAAGTCTAATGAAATCCAAACTCTGTAAAAGATCCCAGATGATGTAGGGATTATTGTATGAACATTCATCAGATACCTGCTTGTTCAGGTTACATTACCATGGTATCTAGCTATTTCTCCTAACTTGCATTCAGCCAATTGACCCAAATATCGTATGCTTTGTAGTTCTCTAAACAATCCAGGACTGTTTATGAGTCTGTACCTCTCACCGATGTTCCCTACATTTGAAGTATGCTCCTCCACTTCATCATTTCCTTCTTATCTTAACTCACTTTCACATGTGATCAAGACAGGCTGAAGCAATTTGGTGGGAACTTACAAGATATGCTTGGTGGTGCATTTGCTCCACACTCTGCGTTGCTGTGCTATAGCCTTCATTTTAGTTTCATTTCCTCCTCTCTACTCTTTAAAAAGAGACTACAGTATAACCTGAACAAATAGGTGTCGGACAAATGTTCATACAGCAATCCCCAGGCTATTTGGAATCCCTAGTTGTTGAAGATCTACACATACTGGCTCCAGATGTGAAGTTCAGATTTCCAGAGTTAGGGCAGATAAGATGAATTTTTCCATAATAATAATCATCCTCAATTTCTCACACATGGAACATGTTTAATAGTGATTAATAAGGGGATCTGCTCATGGTACTTTTCATGAACTCAAGAAGACAAAGTCTCCCTCAGCCATTGCCACATTGGCAAGGGAACACTCGCTCATAGGAAGCCACAAGATGCTTATGCTCATAATTTCATTGGCCTAGAAAATCACACAATCATGCCAAGCTTTAAAAGACAGAAAGGTAAATTTTACCATGTTTCCAAAAAATATACACAGACATAGTAATAGTATGCAACAGGCTTGTGCACCTGTAGTCCTCAGACTCAGTCATAGGATCTATTTGTATTACCCCTGGTGCACAGAGCATGTAAAGCTCTAGCTTTAATTATTTCTTTGAGAAATTTACTCATGTGAATATATTTTGATGTGATGGAATTGTAAGAAATAGTTTGGGTCATTTGTTTAGGAACCTGTTGGCTCCCAAATTATTTCCATCCTTACTCAGGTCTTTCCAAAGCACTCCACAAGCTCTCTAATTTTTCTCCCAAA
Organism: Hydrochoerus hydrochaeris; assembly: GCA_004027455.1. Lineage (NCBI taxonomy): Eukaryota > Metazoa > Chordata > Mammalia > Rodentia > Hydrochaeridae > Hydrochoerus > Hydrochoerus hydrochaeris. The sequence goes on along the minus strand of PVLA01013942.1, from coordinate 12,611 downwards.
TACAAAATCCTTTTAAATTCTCTTAACCCTCAAATTTAAACACCAGAATGATCAAGATATCCAGGAGAGTAAGACCTCCCATTGCTCAAGACTTTCCTTCCATAGAAAGTATACTATTATTATGATCATCCTGGTTTGTTTTTATATTTGAATATGGGCTTAAAGAGTACATGAATAGCAAATAACTCCGGGAAGCTTGAAGAAACCTCTGCTTTATTCCTTGGATATTTATTTACCTGCATTCTCAGCAGATACTTTCCTATGATATGTCTTTGTCTTATTGAGTCTAGCAGTGACAAAGGAAGCAGTGACAATGAACAGGTATTTTGGACATTGATGACAGAGACTTTGTGGGCTCTAGCTTTAATTTTCAGCTGTTCCAAGTCCGTTAAGTATTTTCCCCTGGTGTGCCTGAGAGGATTTAGACAAAAAATTCTCAAAGGCCCATTTTCATAAAGTACAGACAAATCTTAAATAGCAAGGACTCTGGTCTGCAAGTGTTTTTGCGAGACATACGAGCATTTCTAAGAGAATTTAACTCAATAAAGGAGCAGAGCCTTGCAGTATGAGCAGTACCTCATGCCAAACATCACGTGATCACAACGAGTTCTTGTTCTCACTTGCTGTTTTGATATACAAGTGCTTTGAATTATAAGCAGAACACATTCTTGCAAACCAAGGTTTTACTTTTACTTATGGCTAGAATTTCCAGAAAAAATATTTTAAATATATTTCAAGAAATCACTGAAATGGGAAAAAAGTCTGCATGTGTCCCTCCACATACATAAACATGAACTCATAGGCAAGCACACACGCACTATGTTAAATAACTGTTTTGCTTATCTGCAATAAGCAAAAGTCTTGTAGGCAAAAATTTTACCCATTAGAGGATGAATATTGAAGGGTCTAACCCAGTTCTCTGCCATCCTGGTAATTGTGTCTTGTTGCAGCTAGGATTCAGAGGGATTGTATGAGAGCTCCAAATATTCATCTAAAACAAAACCTAATACCAGGAGCAGAGAGCCATATTGGGCAAGTTATTTCATCTTTCTGAAACTTAGTGTGGGCAACCTAGTAATCAATAGAATCAGGGCCACAGTAATAATAGAAGCAACAGCTCACATATGTAGGAAGCCCATCTGCAGGCTCTATCCTATTTAATTCCCTCATACACACATATACCCACATACCCACACAGCATGAATGAGTGCTATTATCATATTTTGCAGGTGAAAAGTAGAAGTGCAGTGAAGAGAAGTTAAATAATATACTGAGGGTCATAATTAGGCCAAGTTGAACCACGCCTGCCTAATTACAGAGCTGGAACTCCTAATTCTAACACAGCACATCAGTACAGGAGGCTAATACTGCTTAAAGCCAAAATTTGTTAAGCAAATTGAAAACAAATTGTTGAAAATTTAGTGAAATGTAACAAGGGTTTTCCAATACTATCAATTGTGATACAAAGGAACCATATTGCATTCTTCTGACTGTTCTCTGGCCTACAGTAGATACTCAGTAAATGCCTGCTATGTTCAGTAAACTCCACATGAGATGTTTCCTGGCCACCCTTTAGTATCTACATGGAACACCATGGAACCATGCCTACAAGCCAAAACAAACTCCTGAGAAAGAAGTCCCTCACCCGGGCTGGCAGTCAATCCACGTCTCTCTTCTTCAAATGGGAAACCTGAATGGAATGAGAGGCCTGAGGGATGAGTTGTATTACAATGATTGTAACCAGAAAAGAAGACCAGTAATTTCTACTGTTGAAATCTCGAGACACACTGATCTTTATCTTTTGCAAGTTTTGTTGCTCATCTCTTCCTCTTATTCAGTGAGTTACCTCGGTTTTCTGCAAAGAAATTTGTTCTAACCCTCTTTTCTTGACTTAAGCTATTTAGTGTCTTTTTATGTAATTTGAATCAAAAGAGCTTTAATTAAGTGAATTAATACTCATAAGGGAAAGTACTACCGACTGAATGTTACTATCTCCCCAAAACTCATATGTAAAAACCCTAATCACCAGAATGATGGCATTTAGATCTGGGGCCTTTGGCAAATGAAAGGACTTGGAAGATAGAGCCATCAGTGAATGGGATTAGGGTCCTTGTGAGAACCATGAGTGTTGATACCATCCTTGCTGTGGAAGATAAAGCCAACCATGCCTTCTATAAGGCAGAAAGAAGACTCTGACCAAAAACCAACCCATGCTGGCAATCTGATATTGAATTTAGCCTTAATTTAAATTTAGAGGAATAAGTATCAGTTATTAAACATACCAGTCTATGGTATTCTTCCCAGGGGCTGGACCTATTTGAAACAGAAGGGTATGAATAACTGAGAAACTTAGAGGGTTCAGAGATACTTACTAGAGTAAATATAGGGGGAAAAATAGAATAGAGACAGAAAAAAAAGGGGAGAAAAATGATAACCAGTAATTCAAAATAAGGACCAATGTGATCATTGGACTTCACACTTAACAGTTTGTGAGAATTCCTTAAAGCTAAGGTCAGAAAATTAAAGACTGTAGGGTTTTATAAACAAAGTTTTATTGAAACACAGACATCACTTATCAATCTGTCACACACTGTCAATGACTGTTTCAGGCTGCAAGGGCAGGTATGGCAGAGATCAGATGGCCACCAAGCCTAGAGTACTTACTATCTGGCTCTTTACAAAAAAACTTCACTGACTCCTGGTTAAATACATTTCAAAATGTCCCTGAGCACCACGGAGATTGTGATAGTATAGGTGTAGAATAGCTTTCTGGATTTCACTTGTAGCAAAAACCCCAGTGCTCTGCAGAGCATACTCTAAGGTTCACTGGACCAGTTCCTGGGGAAGGTGGTCCTTACCTATAGTCCTGACACTCTGGAGACTGAGATAGGAAGAATACTGTGAATTTGAGGACATCCTGGACTATACAGTAAATTTAAGGGGCAGCCTGGAATACATAGAAGACCCTGTCCCAAAAAACAAAAAATAAACAAATATTCAGTGGTATTTGGAACTAGGGCAATGATGGCCCAGGCATTAAGATACAAACATGTTCTTGGATTCCCACTCTGCATCCTGCTAATAGACATGTTCTGCTCCCTGGTCAGTTCAGTCTCTGTCCTTTTGACCATATCACTGCTTCTGCCTGGAAGAGTACTTCCACTCAGCTAATCTTTCTGAGCCTCCAATCTCAATTCAGCTGTTCTGGGGAAACTTGCCTAACCATCCTCTCCCATTGTGGATTTCTTTGTCATCAGAGTCAGCTCCCTGGGTGGCTCCCTGCCCTGCAAGTCACTCCCTGTGACAAGCTTCTTCTCCAGCTGTTAACGATCTCCCTAAATATAGGTACACCCTTCTCCCCACAACTCCTGCAGAAACCAATTAAGACAAAGTTGTGCAGATTAACTAAACTCTACCAAATTTCAGAAAAGGGAGTTAGGGTTAGGATTGGTATTAGGGTTAAGTATAACAAGAGAATTCACACAAAAAAGTGAGGAGGGTCTGTTGAAGCTGAGGCCTATCTCATAGCCAGGCACAGAGCAGAGGCTCATCACTGGTGGACTGGACAAAAACAAGCAAGTCCCAGTACTCCTGGACCCTGGTCCCTCGTTTCTCAACGTCAGGCATGCTCCTTGATCTAAGCTTTCCTCCTTTAAATATTGGTTTACAAACACCTTTTTTCCACAGAGAGAGATCATTCCATTCCCCTACCAGACCAGAACATTCATGCAGAGATTCAACTTGACATTATTAAACAAATTCACTTTGCCCTCCTGAACTCTCCATTCCAGAAGAGGTTGGAGTTTGCTTTACCTCTGCAGAAACAAAAGTCTGTTTAAAATTTTCCTTTCTCTTAATAACAAAAAGGGGAAAGGAACAAACAGAAGCAGAAAGGGAAAAGGGCAGGCAGGCAAAGCAAAGGAAGGGAAGGAAAAAGAAGGGAGAAAAAGAATCAATCTTATGCACAGATACACACACACACCCTCCAAACTTCACTACTGGTCACTTTGTAGTATCACTCTGACCCACAACTCCGTGAATGATTACCCTGGCCAAAGACTGCATAGTCTCAAGTGCACTTTAGATACATTCTGGGATATGTATCATTATTCCCGAAGTGTGCGGAAGAAGACACTGAGGTGGAAAGAAGTCAAGTTACAAGACCAAGGTCAGATCCAGCTTCTAGGCCATGTTCATCTCAATCAAATGAATTCACTAGTCCTCGAATTATGATACCAGCTAGTGGGGAAGATGTCCATTCTGTAACCAGGCCAGCTTTGCTGATAGCGGGTGTCCTAATTGTGAGAGGCCCATTCAACAACTCCGTGCTTCACTTACCCGTGAAACAAAAGGCTTTGAGTCTCCAAGACCCCTAGCCATCAGTCAGTGACTAAATTACCACCACAGCATATTTCATTGTTTAGAACGTGAAATCAGTAATTGTAGGTTACTTGATTGTGTTATGCATTACTAAGAAATAAACAACATCTGTAACCAAAAAGCAATGTTTGTCACTTTGAATTTTAATTTTATATCTATTAAAAAGCATTTTAAATATACAAAAAGAAATTTATACATATCACACTTGAAGATATGTAAAAAGAAAATCATAAGTGATATAAATTAAGAAATATATTGTGGAGACTTTCCAAAAAGGTACTCTTCTAAGTAACTTTTTAACTCAAATTCACCAGTATCCATGTTTTCCAAAATATGTTATCTTCTATGAAATCAAGAGTGTAGTATCATTTCATTTCTTGCCAAGCAGCTTATCCTATTCTTCAAGATTTAAGGTGGGCACAATCTAGATTCTACTAGGTGATGTCAGTGGAGGATTTGCAGACAATGTCTTGGATACATATCATCAAATAGTAGGATTATCAGTTTGAAAGCCTAGAACAAAGAATCGGGATCCCTCCCCCAGGAGGTAATCTCGCCGTGGGAACTCTTAGACGAGTTTGGTTGAAATCTTAGACTCTGAACACACAGAACTCATTACAGAATCTTGTCTTGGAGCCATCAACTTCATCCTGGAGCCAAAGCCGAAGAATTCATTTTAGTTGTGATAGCTTCCTTCTGGGTTTCAGAGCAATAATATCTGGACTCTATATATTAGCCAACTTCCTGGAGTTCAGAAGAGGTACACTCACATCCAATTAATCAACCTAATAGTGTGCACAGTCTTTAAACAGTAACCACAGGTTTAATGGACTGCAAAGGGCACCATGTGTCCCCTTTGATCCTAACCCTGTCTAGTCTGTCTCGTTTTATTCTCTAAGGGGCAGCCTGGCCCAACTCCTCCCAGCCTCATTTGTTTTATATCTTATCTCCTTAGTGTCTTTGTCCTGAGATTTGGTAGCAAGCACATGGAGTGAAATGCCTCTGCTAATACACAGACCAATTCCTGGGACATTCCAATGAATCACTGTGAGCTGCAGGGGCTTGGTCTTCTTATCTGCACTGTGAACATGGAGAAACCTGTCTGGAAGGTCGGCTATGCAGATTAAATGGAGTAAAGCCTTTGGAAGTGCCAGGCTTGCCCTGAGCAAGTTACTACCTTCCCTCTCTTCCAATTGGTTTTCCAAGCCTTTCCTTCCATTCTGTTTTCTTTTCTGCTTTCATATTTTGGAGGGTTTTTTTTTTCCAAAATCTATTTTACCTTCAGTTGCTCCCACCTCTGTCTACTCTTTTCCTTTCTTCCCTCCAACTTTTTGTCCTTTTTCTCTTCTTCTTCTTTGTGCTCCTCTCTGCTTTATAGCTTTCATTTTTCTCACTTCTGTCTTTAAGTGAAGTCATCACAGACATGGTTTTCTGCATGTCTGGCAGAAGTGGCAAGTTTTTAAAAGACTAACACACAAGAAAAGCTGTTGAAGTAGCAGATCTATAAAGGTGTTCATTGTATGTTACTGCAATAAAATGACCTTTCTGTAAACATATTTGCTGGTGAGGAATATACACTAAAACAGGAAGTTAAGGAGGCTAGGCGAGGATAAAGGGACCAGCCTCTCTTAAATTGATATCTCTTATTTTTCAATTTGTATCATTCATCAGCCCAGCAAAAAATGTGCAGCTGATCATGCTGCATAAAAATTTCAAATATTTGAGCACTTGAACTCAGTTTCACCTTGACAAATACTACAAGAAAATCCATTTTCTTGTTTCTGGGTTTAAAATTTTACATGTTTCTGGGTTTAAAATTTGTTTTGTTTATTTTCTCTGTAATAAACTGTAGATATTATCTAGTACTCAGTTTCTCCTTTATGCCTTAATCACAGCCCTACTAGATTTCTCATATCATAATGGTGGATTCTGGAGGGGTAAACAGGTCATGTGTATCATTCTCCAAGTTCCCTTGCAGTTTTGTACTCTCGTGTGCATTGTCCAGCTATGGCCAGTAGTACCACTGGAGTGTGACAAAGATGTGATTTGGTGCAATGCTTTTGCTTTTGTAACAAGAAAGATCAATGGAGGCAATTCATGTGAAACCTGCCAGCATGGAGGAACCCCATACCGCGGGCCCACTGCCCTCAGTGACCTTCCCCATCTCCTAGACCAAGTACTGCTGTTGATGCTCTGCTCCCACTCCTCCTCCCAGAATCTTGAACAGCAGTGGATTAACTGTTCTGGGTTGGGAGGAGCCTCAGTAACTCCTCACCCATCAGAAGACCTCAGCAGGCTCCAATAACTATGGTGAGCTTGCCCCTAAAACAGAGGCCTTCAGAGGGTATACAGCACTAGTGAAGCCCCCTCCAGCTGTAAACAAGTTTCTCAGCATAGCTAGAGAAGAAATAGATTTTAAAAAAATACAGGAGAATGGGAAATTGATTGAAACTTTGAATGAACAATATAGAAAATAAGCAGAATCCATGAAACAAATTCAAAGAGATATCCAAGAAACAAAAAATTCTATTGAAAGCTGGCAAAACCATTTAAATGAAGCTGAGGATAGAATTTTGGACCTTGAGGAGAGGATCACAAATAGTGACCGTGAAAGGTTAGAACTTATAAAAACAGCATGAAATGACAATCCAGCAGCTTCAAAATGATGCCAAGAGAAACAATATAAGACCAATAGACATCAATGAAGATTCAGGAATCAATGCAAATGACATCAGTAAACTATTCACAAAAGTAATAGCAGAAAATTTCCCAAACATGGGGGAAAAATCTGATATGCAGATAAGTGAGGCATATAGATGTCAAACAATCACAACCAACATAAATACACATATAGACATATAATAATTAAAACTCCCAGACATTCAGCATAAAAACAGAATACTAAAAACTGTTAGAGAAAATATACAACTCACCTATCAAGGAAAGCCCATTAGTATCACAGCAGACTTTTCAGAGCGAACCTTCAAGTTAAGATAAGCTTGGAGAGCAATATTTCAAGCCCTAAAAGAAAACAATTCATCCCAGACTGAGGTACGCAGAAAAACTGTATTTCAAGTTTAATGGAGAAACAAGATACTTCCATGACAAAGAACAACTCAAGAAATTCATGTCCACCAAATCAATCCTAGAAGGAGTACTGAAAGACATATTAGAGAGAGATAAAAAATGGCCACAATCTCCAGAACAACAACAGAAAGAAACCACCAGGCTGGACAAGAAATTAAACAAGGGAGAAAAGCCAAAAGCAAACAACTGGAACATAGCACAACAAAGTTGAGCCAGTACATATCAGTTATATCCATAAATGTAAATGGCCTCAATTCACCTATCAAAAGAAACAAATTGACAGAATGGATCAAGAAACAGAATCCCACAATACACTATACAAGAAATACATCTGATTCAAAGGGAAACTCATAGACTAAAAGTCAAAGGATGGAAAAAAGTATTCCATGCAACAGAAACCCAGAAAAAAAACAGAGGTAGCTATTTTGTTTGCAGAAAAAGTGAACTTAAAACCTAAAATGATTAAAAGAGATAAAGAAGGCCACTACATACTTAGTGGAACATTTCAAGAGGAAGAATTAGCAATTATAAATATTTATGCGCCAAATACAAGAGCATCCAACTATATAATACTAATGGACATGAAAAACCAAATACACAAGAAAATAATTGTAATAGGGGATCTTAACACCCCACTGTCACAGAGAGATAGATAAACTAGACAAAAAGTCAACATAGAAATAACAGAACTGAATCATACCTGTGAGCAATTGAACCCAGTAGATGTTTACAGAGTGTTCTTCCCAACTACATAAGAATACATATTCTTCTCAGCTACACATGGAATATTCTCTAAAATAGACCATATAGTAACCCATAAAACATTCCTATGTAAATTCAAAGGGACTGAAATTATCCCATACATACCATCTGACCGCAGCACATTGAAATTAGAAATTAATGACAAAAGAAATTTCAAAACCTGCATAAATACATGGAAATTAAATAACAACCTGCTGAACCACCAGTAGGTTACAAGTGAAATTAAAGAAGAAATAAAACAATACCTATAATTCAGTGAAAATGCAGACACAACTTACCATAACCTCTGGAACACAATGAAAGCAGTCCTAAGAGGGAAATATATAGCAATAAATTGTCACATTAAGAAAATGGAATGAGTACAAATAAATAATCTAATGCTACATCTCAAGTTTCTAGAAAAGGAAGAGCAAGTCAAACTCAAAGCTCATAGAAAAGAGGAAATTGTAAAGACCAGAGCAGAAATTAATGCAATTGAAACTAAAAAAAAAAAAATACAAAGAATTAATGAATCAAAGAACTGGCTTTTTGAGAGAATAAACAAAATTGATAATTTTTTAGCCAACCTTATTAAAAAAAGAAAGAAAAAACTCAAATTCACACAATAAGGATTGGAAAGAGGGAAATTACTACAGATCTCATAGAAATACAAAAGATCATGAAAACCTACTTTAAAAATCTCTACTCACATAAAGTGGAAAACACAGAGGAAATGGACAAATTTCTAGACACATATCAACTATCAAAGCTCAACCAAGAAGATATAGCAATTTTGAGTAACACAAAATCACCTACTGAAATTGAAAACGTGATTAAAAACTTACCAATAAAAAAAGCCCAGGCCCTGATGGGTTCATGGCTGAATTCTATAAGAAATTTATGAAGATTGGATGCCAATACTCCTTAAACTCTTCAATGAAATTGAAAGGGAAACAATCCTTCCCAAATCATTCCTGGAGGCAAGTATTACTCTGATATGAAAGCCAGAAAAAGACTCAAACAAAAAGGAGAACTATAGGCCAATCTCACTAATGAGCATTGATGCAAAGGTTCTCAATAAAATATTGGCAAATAGAATGCACCAAATCATTAAGAAGATTATACATCATGACCAAGTGGGATTTATTCCAGGAATGCAGGGATGGATTAACATACACACATCAATAAATGTTACACACCACATCAACAGAGCCAAAAATAAAAATTGCATGATCATCTCAATACATACAGAAAAAGCTTTGATGAAGTCCAACATCTGTTCATGATAAAAACCCTACAGAAACTCAGAATAGATGATATCTACCTCAATCTCATAAAGGCTATTTATGACAAATCAAAAGCCAACATTATACTAAATGGACAAAAACTGAAAGCTTTCACGTTAAAATCAGGAACAAGACAAAGATGTCCACTATCACCACTACTACTCAATATAGTTCTAGAAATATTAGCTAGAGCAATTAGACAAGAGAAAGAAATAAAAGGAATAAAGATAGGAAAGGAAGAAGTTAAATTATCACTATTTGCAGATGGCATGATGCTATATATAGAAGTCCCAAAAAACTCCATTAAAAGACTACTAGAGGTAATAAACAAATTCAGCAGTGTAGCTGGATACAAGTCAACACTCAAAAATCTATAGTGTTCCTGTACACAAACAAAAAACTCACTGAGAGAGAAATTATGGAAATATTGCCTTTCACAATAGCATCTAAAAAAATGAAATACTTAGAAATCAACCTAATGAAGAATGTAAAAAACCTATATGCTGAAAATTATACTATTCTTTAAAAAGGAGATTGAAGAGGATATTAGAAAATGGAAGGATATTGCTTGCTCTTGGCTAGGAAGAATTGGCATTGTGAAAATCACCATACTCCAAAAACTATTATACAGATTTAATGCAATCACAATTAAAATAACATTAACATAACTTACAGACCTAGGAAACCAGTCCTCAAATTCATTTGGAAATAGAAGAAACCTAGAGTAACAAAGGCAATTCTGGGCAACAAAGGCAAAACAGGAGGCATCTCAATTCCTGACTTGAAACTATATGACTTGAAACTATATGACAAAGCCACAGTGATAAAATCAGCATGATACTGGCAAAGAAACAGACCTGAGGCTCAGTGGAACAAATTAAAAGATACAAATACAAAGACACTCAGCCACCTGATATTTGACAAAAGGACTAGACATGTTTTCACTGGAAGAAGTATAGCCTCTTTAATAAGTGGTGTTGGAAAAATTGGCTTTCCACATGACGAAGAATAAAACTAGACCCATGCCTATCACCATGCACAAAACTAAAGTCTAAATGGATCAAAGATCTAAATATTAAAAGAAAAACACCAAATCTACTGGAAGACCAGGTAGGTAGAAAACTTGGAGATACAGAGGTAGGCAGAGAATTCATGAACAAAACGCAAGCCACACATGAAATACTTCAAAGAATCAACAACTGGGATCTCATATTACTAAAAAAAATTTTGCACTTCAAAAGAAATCACTAACAAAGTAAGAAGAAAACTCACATAATGTGAAAGAATTTTAGCCAACAATCCCTCAGACAAAGGGTTTATATCCAGAATATATAAAGAATTGAAAAACATCAAGCCCCCAAAATTCAAAGACCCTCTCCAAAAATGGGCATCTGAGATGAACAGATAGTTCTCAGATGAAGATATACAAATGTCAAATAAATACATGACGAAATGCTCACCATCACTGGTCATTCAAGAAATGCAAATTAAACAGCACTGAGATTTCATCTCACTCCAGAAAGAATGGCTGCCATCAAGAAATCAACCAATAATAAATGATGACGAGGCTGTGGGGAAAAAGGAACACTGCTCCACTGTTGGTGGTAATGTAGACAGGTGCAACCACTGTGGAAATCAGTATGGAGATTCCTTCACAAAATAGGATTGGAAATTCCATTCAATCCAACTATTCCCCTCCTGGGTATTTTCCCAGATAAACTGAAAAGGTCATGTCCCAGTGATATATGTGCACCCATGTTTATAGCAGCACAATTTATGATAGCTAAGTCTTAGAAACAACCAAAATGCCCATCACCCACAAAGTGGTTGACAAAGATGTGGTATTTTTATACAATGGAATATTACTCAGCTATAAAAATGATAATCTTGAGGCCTTAAGAGGTAAATGGAGGCAGCTGGAGACTATCCTCATAAGTGAAATAAATAAGAATCATATTTATAATATCACATTGTCTCTCAGTGTAAAAAGTAATAAAAACTGTAAGAGTGATAAGATTTGAAATGTGTAATAGCTATTGTAAAAAAAGAAAGGGAAGAAAAGTGCTCTAAAGGATATAACTACATGTATGTTTAAGTATATAAGATAAATGGCCATATTAGTAAGTTTCTTTTTTGGATCATTGGAAAGAATGGTGTGCACTCTCATTCTTTGATTGACAACTTTTTATACTTTAATTTTGTGACTTGAACAACTATTTCTAAGATGACAATATGTAACATGTCAACTAGCGATTTCTTAGTGTTAATTTTTTTTGAATTGCTTGGAGTGAAGTATTCTAAGCCCTAAAAGAAAATAACCTCCAGCCCAGATTGATGTACCCTGCAAAACTGTCACTAGAAATTAATGGAGAAACAAGATGCTTCTGTTACAAAGAGGAACTGGGGCAGTTTGTGAACACCAATCCAACCCTACAGAGAATACTGAAGGACATTCTAGAGAGAGAGAGAAAAAATACCAGGATTTTAGGAACAGTGGCAGAAAGGCCTCAATGAGTGGGGCAGGCTGTAGAATGAAAGAGAAAACTAGACAAACAAAGGCAGAAAAATAGCATAGCAGAAATGAGGCAGAGAAGGATGGCTAGAATCTCTACCATACATGGCCTTGATACACTATATTGTTAATAGTGCACCAGGATTTAAAACCCATATTACTCATACTTCTCTGCTTAGATGTATTATATTCTGTTCCAGTCATTCTACCTGTACTAGATTTGAGGGCACAGATGGTAATCCCAAAAATAACAGGATATAGTATGGTAATCATCCTTAATTTCCTATTAACAATCTAAATCTCTGTAAAAACTACACTGTTTTACCATGACTGATCGTAATCAAATCTGGTTTGTTAGATCGCTGTTTCATATTGATAGATTTTATTCAAAGCTGTTATGATTGATAGTATCAAGTCTGAGAGTATAGGCAACTGCACTTAAGATGACAAGATCCACTAGAATATCCACTATGGTTTGATTATTACCTGCCTTTGAAGTTTTATACTGTCTACAATATTTTATTTTTACTAATATTGTTATGTACTGCTATATTCAATTGTACTGCTATATTCATTTATGCCTGATGATATAGGCAATTCTATTG
>PVLA01013941.1:0-33589 GCA_004027455.1 Hydrochoerus hydrochaeris | reverse complement strand
CCCCTCCCTTTCCTCTATCTTCTCCTTCTCTCTCCCCCATTCCTTCACCATTCTGGCTCCCCATTTCCATTCTCAGCCCCAGTTCTTTCTCACCCCAGTAGAGGACAATGTCTTGCCCTCCTAGACTGCTGTGCTTCACTCGGCAAGACAGACCAGTGGCCTCCTCAGCCACCACATCCAGGGTCACTCGGAGATACCATGTGCCATCAGCATTGGGCAGGATGTCTCCTGAGTTTCAGGCAGCTCCTGCTCACCCCGCATCCACATCACCCACACAGCCTTTGGGTAGAATCCAGACACATGACACACCAGCTGCAGATGGCTAGGCTCATGAGTGGGCTCACTGGACAACCAGACCTTGGGTTTTACTGTGTCAAAAGGAAAAAGCAGGAAAATACCAGATTAGTATTCTAACACAAATCATGTTAACCCAGTCACCCACAAGTCTGGATATTGAACCTTTCATTCTTTGGGAATGAAATAAGTTATTGAGGACCCCACACTCCTTACACACCTTTCTACACTTAAGCTTGGAGAAAGTGACAGAAAATGTAACAGAACAGGACTAACCTTGCCTCTGTAGATCAGCCTTTCCAGCTTCAAGGACACTCATGAGATACCGAGGACAGGTTTCATATAGAAGCTTCTCTACAGTGTAGGTGATATCATGATATGGAGCAAGTAGTTTGCAAACCTTCTGTGCCCTGCTGCCACCTTCTGGGGCAGGGACACAAGAAGAATTTTTGAAGCTCACAAAATCCAGTCCTCCAAATGCTCCTCTCAAAAAGCTTACAATGGCACCCCCAGAATGCAGCTCACAGCCTCCAGTGCCCTGGATATCAAAGGGGTCTGTGTACAAGGAAAACACAAGAATAAGATGTGGAAAGGACCTAGAATTTTGATGTGAGAAAAGATAAAATCAGGAATGTGTGTTCCATAAGGTTAAGTAATTACAGCACTTACAGAAAGAAAAGAATGCAGAGGAGCATGCAAGCCATGATGGAGGAACTATAGAAAAGTGAACAGTGGCTCAGTGACAGAGGAGGGGTGCAGGATAAGGAAAGTGTGAGGGAGTCCCAGGCACAGCTTTCCAAAGCGAAGTGGAGGGTCACATGGAGTAGGAAAGTAATGGGTGAATTTACAGCAGACAAACAGTCCTCAAAGTAGAATTCTTCATCCATCAGAGGTTAGTGCAGAGGCAGCAAACCTGAGAGGAGACTGCTCTAAACAGCCATGTGCAAACAGTTCAGTAAAGATAAGAGGAAGTGAGAAGGATCAAAAAGACAGTACTCTGAAATGTGAGCAAAGACAAATCATTAAAGGTATAACGGCATAAAATCTGTACTCACATTCCATCTGCAAGGCATTTACATGGGCTTTTGTTTCTCGAATGAAAGCAAAGATATAGACCCGAAAGAGCTCCACCACTTCAGATATTTCTTGATCGCTGAAGTTGCCCTTAGACCAGGACTTCAGGAATATGGCAGTGCCTGAATCACTGTCCCAGCCATGAATCTGTAAATCTCCCAACCAGCCTGAGCCTTGATATTTCACCCAGGAGCTGTTGGCAAAAGATGTAATTTGAATGATATGGAAAGACATTGGTTCTTGGAAGGCTGTGGAGAAAAGAAAGATAAAATGGTGAAGAAGAGAAGCAAAGGGGAAAGAGAAGGCATGTTATTAAAATGATGCAAGAAACAAACACCTGGAGTCTGTGGGCCCCAGAAGGCCGGAATCATTTAAAATGCTTGGAGCCTCAGGCTCCAGCCCCAACCTCCAGATTGGTGGAAGAGACCTGGAAACAACAAGGCTCAGAGTGTTATCCCCAAGTGCACCTAGGTTAATTTAGCCTGCCTTTTCTAGACACCCTGCACTAGTGCAAGGGGCATCCAGAGTTCTCCTTACCATCCTGAGTGTCGCCAACTGGGAAGAGAACTGCAAAGAATGCCAGTTCCAGGAGCAGCATTTCACCGAGAAAGGACGACTGATTCCTCAGCTTGCCTTTAATCTCTGAGTTCAGCAGCTCTTTTCTTAGTACACTCTAGTCACTTCCTCTCTTACAACTGACAAACCTCTTCCCCATACAAATTCTGTACCAGAGAAGAAATGTGACCCCTCACCCCTGGGACTCCTATTTCACCCTTCATGTGTCCTCTGGCCCTAACTTCCTTATTTCCCTTTACCTCTCTGAATTCTTTCAAATGACCTCAGAAGAGCTGCAGTGGGATTCTAAAAGATCACTTCACACACAGCACTTAACCTTTATTTATACCATTAAAATAAACATGTCGTTCACGTTTGCTCAAGTTCCTACCTACAAGAATTTTTTTGTTTATTTACACAACTCAACCTTCCTCTCTCTCCCTCCACTGCCATCTGGCTCTCACTATTCCTTACAGTATTTGCCCTACACATTCTTTTTTTGTTTTCCTTATCTGGTTTCTGCAACCACACATTTAATGATGACTCTGTGTGGTTGTGTGTGTGTGTGTGTGTGTGTGTGCTGGGTGGGTGGGTTCATATTCATTTACATGAAGGCAAAGCATTTAAAACAGCTGTGTTCTCTAGAAACACAGACTCTGATCCAGAATCAAACATTATAAATGCCACAATTTATAGCAAAAACAAGTTACCTAACATTATTTATATCACTTTTTGAAAGAAAGTTGGCATTTGCTACTAAAACATAATGTTATAATGACTCCTGACTTTTGGAACTTTGAATAACAAATGCTCGTTAGAACAATGCCATGTATGACTTCAGCTAATACATAAGGTCCCCTCAGTAGCAATCTTCCTGTAAGTAGCAGAGAGCTCTTCTTTTGCAATAACTCATGACCTCTGCCTACATTTAGGCCTTCCCTAGAACCACATACATCATTACTGGGGAAAGAAGAAGCTAGCTGTGGTTTCACCAATTGTTGTTGGTGTTTGCTCTAAGATATCATCCCTGTCTTCTTTTAATATGCCCTTGATACATATATAATACATTAAGTGAACATTTTTGTCTCTAATAAAAATATTAATTTAAGAATAATTTTTAGACTTTCACTAATAAAGAAAAATACAAGTTTGCACATAACATTTTGCAAAAAACATGATGACAACTGATTCCAAGTCCAAGAATGTATCACTTACTGATTCTACCATTATAACACAAGGACTGAGCATTCTCTGTTCCAGGAAATAGATGGTTCAACACTTTAATGAGCCCAGAATTCATCTGAGATCCTCATTGTCTGGACCAGAAAGTCATAAAAGCCATCTAAATGTTTAAATATAGAGCCCTTAACAGTCCCAAGTTGCAATACATCACAAAACTCTACTATTTTAGTGTGAGCCACAGGCAACAGCATAGGTTTAACATTACCTCTTTTTCATATGAACATTATATTTTTGGCATAGGCATTCATACTTTGATGAAATGCCCATGGTTCAATTTATTCCACATGCTGTAGCTTCATTTGCATAAACAAAATTTAAAAACAAAGCGGTGATACTGAGGAAGTGTGCAAGCTCACTTTCCTTAGACTCAGTTTCCTACACACAAGTAACAGTGATGTGGCAGCAACAACAGGAAGATAGCTTAAAAGTGACACACACTGGGCACATCTGCATGGTGCCTGCAACATCTGCATACACTCAGAGAGAGACAAGCTCTCTAGGCAAGAAGCACCAGAGAGAAGGACCTATTGAGATTCTGTGTCATTTCAGGGAGCCATTGGTGTTTCTTTATAAAGCCAGTGTTTGCAAGTCTGAGTCACAGTTTATCGCTCATACCAGGGGTGCATTGTGATCATCCCCTTCTTGCCTTTAAACTTAGTGCAAGGCAACAGTTCATTCAGTAAGCCATAAAGATGACACCAGCAAAGGATCTTTGCACACTTAATTTCTACACAGTCTCTTGCCAAGCAGCATCATTAGGACTTCTCTTGCCATGTGTGACTTGCTTTGGCAAAACAAAAGCCTGAGTAGGAACAGAGATTTCAAAATTCAGATTCTTGATTATCCTCATGAAGGAGCCCAGGACACAGCATCATCCTGGTTTGAAGAAAGCCATATGAAGATAAGGATGAAAAAATGAACCCTTATCTCTGTTTGTTCAGAACCCTCAGTAACAAACACATCACATCCTAAAATCTTGTCCCACAGTCTTGGGCTGAATAAAAAGTAAAATTTATACAGATCTGAGGCAAATTAGGGACTTCAAGAAAAAAATAAATAAGTACAAAGCAGATGGGTACAAGACAGAACTGGTATCTCATCACACCTGGGGATAGGGCTGAGGTTCCTTATTCACCCTGAAGTGGGGCCACAGTAGAGAAGGAAGTGAAATTACCCAAAGAAAATAGAGGCAAATAGTTTTTCCTACTGATTTTTTTTAATGCTGTGATAGAAATCAAGTAATCATAGTCAACAAATATTTTTCATACCATTTGATATGCCTAATAGTTTATTGCAAGTATATGTTATCATTTATGCACACGTTGGTTCATTCATGTACTCAACTGGCATTTTTTATTATGTACTTACCATACAACTCCTACCACTTCTGCATCACCTCCCCCACATTGCATCCCATCTCAAACTTGAAAGGGAATTCAGACTCTTTTATTTATAATCTCAGGAGTGTTGATGTCATGTTTTAGTTCATTGGAAAAACTTTTGAAAGCTTTTTTGAAGAATAACTGACACACAAAGAACAGGGTGCTATTAAATGTATATTTTGATGAGTTTAGAGGTAAACTTCCACATAAAGCCCTTAATGCTAATTATATTTAGTAAAATTTCAGAATATATTGACATGCTATAATTTATTACTTTCTATTTAATAATAAATAATAAGAAAAGAAAATTAAGAGAAAAAACTGTTTACAGCAGTATGAAAAGAATAAATAGGAAAAATCTACCAAGAATGTGCAAGATTTGTAGACTAAAAATAATACATTGGTAAAGGAAAATAAAGACACAAATAAGTGGAAAACTATCCCACATTCATTGATTAGGAAATGTAATATTGTTCAAATATTTACATTACACAATCTGCATATTACAGTATGTATTAATTTGATATTATCTTTATCAAAAATCCCAATAGCAGTTTTAAAATAAGTAGAAAAACCTACAAAAGACTCCAAATAACCAAAAGTAATGTTGAGAAAGAAGAATAAATCTAAAGACAATACTTCCCAATTTGAAAGTATATTACAAAGATTCCTAATTAAGTACTAGATATGTCAAGTAGTCTAATTTAATCATGGTACAATGCAAATATGTATCATAACACCAGACTGTATTATATAAATACATACAGTGATTTTATTGTAAATTTTGAAATATATTTTTAAATACCATGGAGTCAGCATAAGGACAAATATATGTATTCATGGAACATGAGAGAGCATTTAAAAATAAATCCAATCAGCAATTCCCGAGCTCTGCATCATGTTGGAACTTTGGGCCCTGGGAGAACAGGAGGCCTAATCGCTGCCCTGGTTAGCAGCTGGGGGCCTGGCAAGCCACTGGCACACCAGGGTGAGAACTATCGGTGATTCCTGAGCTCTGCATCATGTTAGAACTTTGGACGCTGGGAGAACAGGCGGCCTACTCACCGCCCTGGTAAGCAGCCTCAGACATTGATCCATCCCCCTGCCCTGTTAGCAAATCGCCACTGGCAGTCTGAGTATGTTTTGGGGGGATGAATGTATGCAGCGTGGCAAGTAAGAGTGATTTCCTTCTACCGCTTCTTTGAAGACAAGTATTTTTATCACTGTTTTGTTCAGTTTTGATTAATGGTACTGCTTTATTCAATATTCTGTTTTTATAAGTTCTATATTTCCTTCCATTTCCCTCTATTTGATTGAAAGAACAGCTAATGTGAACAAAATGGGCTGTGGTCACATGGGTTTGTTCTGTCTTGTTCTGCTGTATTTTGCTACCTTCAAAAAAAAAATAGATAAGAAAGTAACAAAATATCTCCAAAAATCTCCCAACTCCACCAAAGCTGATCAATGGATCATGGATGAGGAGAAACTCAAAAACAAGGCAACAGAATTATATAAGGTGATTAAAAGTATATAACAACAACAAAACAAGTCAGTAAGGTACTGAGCAACCTGAAACAGGATATAACTAAATAGATAATGGACTTAAAAAGTAAAAAGAAGAAAAGAAAGTGCTCTAGAGGATATGGCTGCATGTATGTTTGAGTGTGTAGGATTGATAACCATGTTGCTAAGTTGTTACTGGGTCATTGAACTTCTTTGCAGTCTCACTGTTTGAATGTCCACTTTGTATACTTTAATTTTGTAACTTTAACAACTAGGTCTAAGAAAACAATATTTAATTTATCAACTAGTGATTTTTTACTGCTTTTCTTTTCTGAAATTCTTTATTGTTTCTATCCCTTTTTCTGTTTTGCTTTTTTTTCTCTTTAAATAAAAATTTTTAAAAAATCCACATATTAAAGGATCTTTCACAAAAGTGCCATTACTTAGTTTTGCCCAATATCCATAGATTTTTAAGAGCTAAAAAAAAAAAACACAGGTTATTCACTGAATGATCTGTTTTCAAGTGAGAATATACCTTTCTGTCCAGTGACTAGATACTAATTTCAACTCCTGAGACAGATTGATTAGCAAATCCAATAGGATTTTGCCCTTTAAGTTATTGAAACCCAGACTATGCATTGCTGCTGTTGTTCTAAATAGTGTCATTGCTTTAAATTTACTTTTCTTTTAGCTGAAGTTCACCTTTTAAGAATGTACACAGGCCAGAAACATCACACTGCATTGGAGCACTTGTCTGGCATATACAAAGTGCTGGGTTTACTCCACAGGAGAACAAAGCAAAACAAAGAACAATATATAGGGCCAGGGATATAGTTCAGTGGCACAGTGCCTGTCTGGCAAGCATGAGCTTATGATTCCTGGTACCAAGAAAAAGAAAGAGTTTATATGGTGAGATCCTAGTATTTTATTTGTGTATCTGAATAACATATTATCTGGATTTCAATTCTAATGACACATTCTATTTTATTCACAGTATTTGCCATTGTTGATGAGGAAAATTCTGTCAATGTATTTATTGCTACTTTTTAGGAAAATCTGTCTTTTGTTTTTCTCTATTGACTTCAAGGTACTGTCTAAAATTAAATTTACTCTATATATTTAAATACAGTGCAGTATGTGTGGTAGGATATATGTAACAGTAAAATACTGTGGTGAAGTAGGTTAACATTCATCATTTTACTTAATTATTCATCTAGGAACAGCCAAAATCTATTCATTAATGATGAATCTTACATATTGTAATTTTGTCACCTTTTATCTTTAGTATACTAACTTCAGAGTCATATGTACATCTTAGAATATTTAAATCTGCATAATTGCATCCCTTTTTAAAACTTAAAACTCACAGAAATAATATTTTTAAACAAATATTTTTCATTATTCTTCCATTCTTTTTCTCCTAAAACAATTATGGGCCAGATTCTGGAGCTTCACAAAATACAGTTTATATCTCCTAATTCTTTATCAGTATTTTTTTAAAAATTGTTTTTCATTTTATGCTGCAGTTTTACTAGGTTCTACTTTAATACCATTTAATTCACTATGTATCCCCATTTCACATGCTGGAAAGCATCTTGTCCATTGATTTTTTTTTTAATTTCAAGCTTATCTTTTCTATTTCCATGATTTATGTTGTTTTTATAGAAATCAAATTTTACTGGTTTGAAATATTTTCTTCTTCTTTTATATAAAGGGGAATATACTAGAGGTTTTATTGCATTGCATAAGCTTTAATAACTGAAAAATTATACAAAATTAAAAGATTAGCAATCAAATCTTTTATTTGATACAATTTCAAACTGTATGTATTTATTTTATTTAGAGAAAAAAGCAAAAGAGAAAAAAGGGTAGAAATAATGTAAAATTTCAAAAAAACTGTAACAAATCATTAGTAGGCAAGTTACATATTGTTTTCTTGGAAGTAGTTGTTCAAGTTGCAAAATCAAAGCTTAAAAAATGGACAGATAATCAAACAATGACAGTACAAACTATTCTGTTTGATAAACTAACAAAAACTTAGTATTTTAATTATCTATCTGGCACACTTAGACATACATACAGTTATATTCTTTTGACGCCTTTCTCTCCCTTTCATTTTTACAATATCTATTGTACATTTTGGATCTTATTACTCTTTCAGATTTTTGTTATTTTTTATACTAGATAGATGATATGGTATTTACAAATGTGAATTTGATTTATTTCACACATGAGGATAGTCTCAAGTTGCCTCCATTAACTTATAAAAGCCTCAAGATCATCCTTTTTATAGCTGAGTAATATTCCATTATATAAAAATACAAACATGGGTGCACATATATATCTGTGACATGACCTTTTTAAATTTTTCTGGGAAAATACCCAGGAGGCAAATAGCTGGATTCAATGGAATTTCCAAGTTTATTTTTTTAATCTTCATACTGATTTCCACAGTGGCTACACTGGTGTATACCCCCACCAACAGTGGAACAGAGCAGTGTTCCTTTTTCCTGCAGCTTCGCCAACATTTGTTATTAATTGATTTCTTGATGGCAGCCATTCTTTCTGGAGTGAGATGAAATCTCAATGCTGTTTTAATTTGCATTTCTTCTGGCAAGCCGCGGCCACCCCAAGGTGAGAACCATCGGTGTTTCCTGAACGTGCGATGTTGGAACTTGGGACACTGAGAAAACAAGCAGCCAGCTCACCGCTCTGGTAAGTGACAAAGGCCAGGCAAGCCATGGCCGCCCCATAGCGAGAACCATTGGTGTTTCCTGAGTTCCATGTTGCAATTTGGAACGCTGGGAAAACAAGCAGCCAGCTCACTGCTCTGGTAAGTGGCTGTGACCTTCTGGTGCATGGACTAAAAATCAAAAATCCATCCATTCCCCACCTCCCTCCATTAGCAAATGGGAGCCAGAGATCTCAGTATCTCTTGGGAGGATCCATGTATGCAATATAGCAAATAAGGGGGATTTCTTTCTATCATCTCTTTGAAGGCAAATATCTTTATCACTGTTTTACTCTGTTCTGATTAATTGTATTGCTCTATTCATTGTTCTATTTTTATAAGTTCAGTATTTCCTTCCATTTTGCTGTACCTGATTGAAAGAAAAACTATTGTGAAGAAAACGAAATATACTAGTGTGCGTAGTACTGTTATCCTGGTAACCTGCTGTGAGGTTCTGTACCAATTTCACTACACTTTCTCAATTGGCTTTGCTTTGTCTTGTTCTGCTGTATTTTATTACCTTCAAGATAAAAATAATAATAACTTTTTTTTAAAAAAGAGAAATAACAAAGTAACAAAATACCTCCAAAACTTCCAAACTCCCTCAAAGCTGATCCATGGAGAATGGATGAGGAGAAACTCAAAAACAAAGAAACAGAATTATATAAGTTGATTAAAAAGTAAGTAAAAACAACAAAATAGATCAGTAAGGTATTGAGCAAGCTGAAATATGATATAACTAAACAGACAATGGACTTAAAAAGCAAGAGGATTCAAAAGAAAGTTATATCTAAAGGAAATAAATGCATGTATGTTTAAGTGGGTAGAACTGATAACAATGTTGCTGAGTTTTTGTTGGATCATTGAACAGAACAGTTGCAGCCTGTTTGAAAGTGCACTTTGTATGCTTTTATTTTGTAACTTGAACAACTAAATCTAAGAAGACATTATATAATTTATCAACTAAAGATTTCTTACTGTTTATTGTTTTTTGAAATTCTGTACTGTTTCTACCCTTTTTTCTGTTTTCTTTTTTTTTCTCTTTAAATAAAAATTTTTATTAGCTCAGTGGTTTAAGCACCTGCCTAGCAAGCACGAGGTCATGAGTTCAATTCCAGGTACCAAAAAATAAAAAATAAAAATTTTTTGCTTTTCTTGAATGACCAGTGATGGTGAACATATTTTCATGTATTTATTTGTCATTTATATATGTTCATCTGAAAAATGTGTTTTTATCTCAGATACCCATTTTTACACAGGGTCTTTGAATTTGAGGGGTTTCATGTTTTTTCAATTGTTTACATATTATGGATATTAGTCCTTTGCCTGCAGGAATGCTGGCTAAAATTCTTTCCTGTTCTGTGGGTTTTCATTTCAGTTTGTTGATTTCTTTTGAAGGGCAAAACCTGTTTAATAAAATGAGATCTCAGTTGTTGATTCTTTGAAGTATTTCCTGTGCTGTTTGCATTTTGTTCATAAACTCTTTGGTTACCGCTATGTCTCCAAGATTTATCCCTACCTTATGTTTCAGTACACTTAGTGTTTCTGTTTTATTATTTAGATCTTTCATCCATGTTGACTTTAGTTTTGTGCATGGTGACAGGCATGTGTCTAGTTTCAGCATTCAGCATGTAGAAAAAAACAATTTTTCCAACACCACCTATTAAAGAGGCAATCCTTCTTCCAGTGAACATGTTTAGCACCTTTGGGAAATCAAGGTGGCTGAGTGTCTTTATAGCTGTGTTTGCATCTTCAAATCTGTTCCATTGATCCTCAGGTCTGTTTCTTTTCCAGGACCATGATGATTTTATCACTGTAGCTTTGTAGTATAATTTCAAATCAGGAATTGTGATGCTTCCTACATTGCATTTATTGCCCACAACTGCCTTTGCTTTTTTAGATTTCTTCAGTTTCTGAATAGATTTTAGGGATGTTTTCTCTAGATCTGTAAGGTATGTTAATGGCATTTTGATTCAGATTACATTAAATCTGTATAACAGTTTTAGGAGTATGGCCTATTTTCACAATGTTGGTTCTTCTTAGCCAAAAGCAAAAGATATCCTTCCATTTTCTAATATCCTCTTCAATCTCATATTTTAGAGTAGTATAATTTTCAGCATATAGGTCTTTTACATTCCTGGTTAGGTTGTTTCCTATCTATTCAATTTTTTTTAGTTGCTATTGTGACAGGTGATATTTCCATAATTTCTCTCTCAGTAAGTTTGTTGTTTGTGTACAGGAATGTTATTGATATTTGAGTGGTGAGTTTGTGTCCAGCTACACTGTTGAATTTGTTTATTAACTGTACTAGTCTTTATTGTAGTCTTTGGAGTCTTCTATATAGAGTATGATGTCATCTGCAAATAGTAATAATTTAACATCTTCCTTTCCTATCCTTACTCTTTTTATTTCTCTCTCTTCTCTGATTGCTCTGGCTAATATTTCCAGAACAATATTGAACAGGAATGGTGATAGTAGACATCCTTGATTTCTTCTTGATTTTAGAGTGAAAGCTATCAATTTTTGCCCATTTAGCATAATGTTGGCTATTGTTTGTCATAGATGGCTTTTATAAGGTAGACACCATGTATTCCAAGTTTCTGAAGGGTTTTTATCATGAACATGAGTTGGACTTTGTTGAAAGTTTTTTCTGCGTCTATTGAGATGACCATGTGGGTTTTGTTTTTGGCTCTGTTGATGTGGTATATTACATTTATTGATTTGCCTATGTTAAACCATCTCTGCATTGCTGGCATGAACCTCACCTGGTTATGATGTATAATCTTCTTGATGATTTGCTGCATTCTATTTGCCAGTATTTTGCTGAGAATCTTTGCATCACTGCTCATTAGTGAGATTGGCCTATAGTTCTCTTTTTTGGTTGGATCTTTCTCTGGTTTTGGTATGTGAGTAATACTTGCCTCCAGGAATGATATAGGGAGGATTGCTTTCTCCTTAATTTCATTTAAGTGTTTAAGGAGTATTGGCATCAAATCTTCTTTAAATTTCTTGTAGAATTCAGCTGTGAATCCATCCAGACCTGGGCTTCTCTTTGTTGGGAAGTTTTGAATTACATTTTCAATTTCAATAGCTGATATTGGGTTGTTCAAAATTGCTATATTTTCTTGGTTGAGCGTTGGTAGTTCATATGTTTCCAGAAATCTGTCCATTTACTCTGTGTTTTCCAATCTATTTGAGTAGAGATTTTCAAAGTAGGTAATCATGAACTTTTGAATTTCCATGGGATCTGTAGTAATTTCTCCCTTTTCAATTCTTATTGCAGGAATTTAAGTTTTGTCTTTCTTTCTCTTGATAAGGTTAGCTAGGGGTTTGTCAATTTTGTTTACTCTCTCAAAAAAACAAGCTTTTTGATTCATTAATTCTTTGTATTGTTTTTTTAGTTTCAATTGCATTGATTTCTGCTCTAATCTTTACAATTTCCTCTCTTCTATGAGCTTTGGGTTTAGCTTGCTCTTCTTTTTCTAGAAGCTTGAGATGGAGCATTAGGTTGTTTATTTGTGCTAGTTCTGTTTTCTTGATATAACAGTTTATTGCTATATATTTCCCTCTTAAAACCACTTTCATTGTATTCCACAGATTACAGTATGTTGTTTCTATATTTTCATTGAATTGTAGGTACTGCTTTATTTCTTCTTTAATTTCATCTTTAGCCCACTGGTTGTTCAAAAGGCTGTTAATTTCTATGTATTTATGCAGGTTTTACAATTTCTTTTGCCATTAATTTCCAATTTCACAGTGCTATGGTCAGATAATATGCATTGTATGATTTCAATACCTTTGCATTTACTTAAGAATGTTTTATGGGATAATATATGGTCTATTTTGGAAAATGTCCCATGTGCAGCTGAGAAGAATGTGTATTCTGATGTGGTTGGTTGGAATACTCTGTAAACATCTACTAAATCCAATTGCTCACAGGTGTTATTCAGTTCTCTTATTTCTTTGCTCACTTTTTGTCTAGTTGATCTATCTCTTTGTGGCAATGGGCTGTTAAGATCTCCTGCTATAATTGTGTTCTTGTGTATTTGGTTTTTCATGTCCATTGCTATCCATCTTATATAGTTGGGTGCTCCTATATTTGTTGCATATATACTTATAATTTTTAGTTCTTCCTCTTGAATTTTTCCAATAACAAGTATGTAGTTATCTTCTCTAACTGTTTTAATCATTTTAGGTTTGAAGTTCACATTGTCTGCAAATAGATAGCTACCCCTGCTTTTTTCTGGGTTCCTGTTGCATGGAATACTGTTTTCCATCCTTTGCTTTTTAACCTATGAGTTTCCTTTTGGGTCAAATGTGTTTCTTGTATACAGCATATTGTGGGTTCTTGTTTCTTGATCCATTCTGTCAATCTATTTCTTTTTATAGGTGAATTGAGGCCATTTATATTTATGAATATCACTGATATGTACTGACTCGACTTTGCCATGTTATGTTCCAGTTGTTTCTTTCTGCTTTTCCTCTTATTTAATTGCTTATCCTACCTGGTGGTTTCTTTCTGTTGTTTTTTTTGGGATTGTGGTCTTTTTTATCTCTGTCTAGTATGTCTTTCAATACTCTTCTAGAGTTGGTTTGGTGGACATGAATTTCTTCAGTTGTTCTTTGTCATGGATGTATCTTGTTTCTCCATTAAATTTGAATGAAAGTTTTGCTGCATACATCAGTCTGAGTTGAAGGTTGTTTTCTTTCAGGCCTTGAAATACCTCACTCCAAGCTCTTCTTGACTTGAGGGTTTGTGCTGAAAAGTCTGCTGTGATTCTAATGGGCTTTCCTTGATAGGTGAGTTGTATCTTTTCTCTGACAGGTTTTAATATTCTGTTTTTATGCTGTATGTCTGAAATCTTAATTATTATGTGTCTGGGTATGGATTTATGTTGATTGTGACTGTTTGGTGTTCTATATGCCTCACTTATCTGCAGGTCAGATTCTTTCCCCATGTTTGGGAAATTTTATGCTACTATTTCTGTAAATACTTTATGTATGTTCTTTGTATGGACTCCTGTATTTTCACTAATGCCCATTATTCTTCTATTATTGCTCTTGCCATAATCATGAAGCTTCTGGATTGTCATTTCATGCTGTTTTTGTTATTTTTAAAAGTTCTATCCTTTCCTGATCACTAATTGTCATCCTGTCCTCAAGGTCTGAAATCCTCTCCTCAGCTTCCTTTAGGCAGTTTTGCACGCTTTCAATAGAATTTTTTGTTGCTTGGATGTCTCTTTGAGTTTGTTTCATGAATTCTGCTTGTTTCCTATATTGTTCATTCAAGGTTTCAGTTTCCCATGCTCATGTACTTTTTTCTCTCTTTCTTCTTTAGCTGCATTCAACAACTCCTTTACTAAGGTTGTTATTTCTATCTTTACATGGGAGAGTATTTCTAATTTGATTTCCTCTATAGCCTGATGGAGTTGTTTTTTTATTTCATTCCCTATCTTTTCAGAGGTTTCCTGTGTGTTACATTTGGGGTTCTCTATTTCAATGTGTCCTGTACTTGCTTCTGGTGAACTATATGTTTGAGACAGAGCATTTTGCTTTTTCCGTTTTGTCACATTTACTCTGCCCAATATTTTCTATGTGTAGGAGGGGATCGCACACACTCTTTTCAGACTCACCAAGGTCTTACAGTTAGTTGGAGGGGGTTTTACTACTGGCCCTATTTATCCACTGTACCCCTCTATTTTAGGGGCATACTCACCACACTGACACAGTTAATCTGCTGAAGTCCAAGGTTCACTGCCTGGGAGCAAAGTTCCAAATTTTTTCATACTGACTGGAGCCTGCTGAAGTCTTCTAATATTCCATGTGGGAGGTTGGGCCAGCAGAAGCAATCCAGGGCAGTTTGCACTCTGGGGCAGGCTTCCAAGACGTTCCAGTTGGCAGGGTGCACCACCGGGGAGGTTTCAAGAAGCTTACACATGAGGCAAGCTTCCTTGATGCTCCTGGTGGCACAGCAGGCCCACGGGGGAAGTTCCTGGCAGCTTATGCCTGTTGCAGGCTTCTGCTATGTTCCCTGTGGCAGGACAGGCACACGGGGGAGGTTGCAGGCCTGTTTTGAGGTTTCTTTTTCTATTTTGTTTTGTCTTGTTCTCTTTAAAATAAAAAAGATAAATATCTGGAACTCATAGTCATGTGTTCATTTCAAATTGAAAACTACAGAAATTTACTCAAATTTACATCACCCCACATAGAAAATATTAGCCCCCAATCAAATCAAAGGAAGTACATATACCTTAATATTACAAATGCACACATGACAGTCTTAGGATACCAATCTAAACACCATCATCAACAGTATGACTGCATGGTCAGGGATTTAAGATCAGCAGCATAACTGCATGCCTGCCAAGTGTGAAACTGAGAGTTTGATCCCCAGTACCAAAAAATAAAAAAATAAAAATAAAAAAAGTGATTATTGACAATAGCCTTAAATTTATCTTTAGTTAGTATAATTTTCCAGGCTAGTTTATTTCCCATATGTTAAAAATACAGTAACTTACTGACTTCCATTATAGATGTAATAAGGCTGGAGACATAGCCCCTGCCTGGCAAGCACAAGATTCTTGTGCTACAAAAGTTCTATCCTAGCTACAAAAAAAAAAAAAAAGATTTTTACATTTATAAATGTTATAAACTCACTGTAATTTTAATGTTAAATACTTCTGGATTTTGAATTATATTTTACTAAAAGAAAATGTTGCTCTATTCATGTTTCCAAGCTCCTAAAAGTGGTTTAAATAAACTTTGATTTTTTGAAACAGAATATTAAGAACCAAATCATGTAAGTAGCTCTCCTCCAACTCTCTGAAACTACTACCTCTCATTATATGTGTTAAATACCCTGTCTGAGAGACAAAACAATCATCATGGCAATAGGTCAAACTGTGCCTTGATAACACATATCTCTTTCTTCCCAGAAGGCCCTATGGCTTCTCCTTCCCAAGTCTGCCAAAGCCCAGGCATGTAAAGATTTACCCAATCCCCTGCACTCCCACAAAATAAATCAGCTCACATGAGTCCCCAGAGGCCTAACCCATCAAAGGCTACATCAGGCAGAAACTGCCCTTTGTCTGCAGGGAGAATCACCACAGTCTTCCTTGTAGTGACCTTCTGTGTGCCCTCATTAAACTCTTTTTATATCTACTTGCCTCCCCTCTTTAATATTCCGTTCTGTTCTATATTGAGTACAAATCATTCTATCAGTTGGTGCCATTGACTCCAGCAGTTGGAGGCCTTGTGGCTTTTGGGGAGTGTGTCCCCCAGCCTGAGCCCCCCACTGACCTACAGACCTTTGCTGTCTCTGCTTCTCGTTTCTCTCTCTCTTTTGCTCTTTTTATGGGACTAGGGACTCAGCCTTGCTATTTCTAGCCAACATCTCACCCGCCTTCATTTCATCAGGTCCAAAATGAGCCTCCCCTCTACTCTACATTTGAGGTGCCTGTCCTAAGTTGTGGCCATGTCAGGACATCCCCTTACTACTATTTGTCCTTCTGGGACCTCTACATCCTTCTGGGAATTCCCCATGTCTAGTCTGGTGACAACTAGAGAAGTCTTTGTTGAGCCTACGCTACTACTACTGGTTTTACCTCACTGGAGGGTGATGAATCTCCACTGACTCACAGCATTTCCAACCCCCAGATCACTTTTCTAGTTTGAACACATGGGTTATAATCAATCATTACGTGACAAAACCACTCTTCTGGGCTATACTTAGATACACTGGGGATAAAACAAACTCTCAGGCCAAAGAGGCTAACATTAAGAGATTTACTTAACTTTTACTACTGAAACAGCAAGTGGGAGTAAGTAACTTATGCCCAGCGGTGGGCATGTCCTGACCTATTCCAAAACTGCAAGGCCTCCCAAATTCTTTTTTTTTTATATACATACATATAACATTTTTATTATTTCCATTTCTTCCATCCCTTCTAGTCTACCTTCTCACTTCCTGTCCTCTCTCCATTTTATATTTTTTAGATTGGCTTATGTATTAGTTAGGGTTCCCTAGAGGGCCAGATTTAATATATATGACACATATACAACTCACAAGGTGGCCTTACAGTGACCCCTGCACAGGTTGGGCTGGAAGAGTGCCAAAGGGCTGTCCATGTGCTGGACAGTCGAGCATCCAGTTCACAGTCCAAGGCCTGGAGTCCACTACAGCATCCTATTTACATCATTTTTAGGTAGCCAAATGGCCTGTGCCTGAAGTCTGAAGAGTCCAAGCTATAAGCCAGTCTGAGACAGTTAAATATTGCATGTGTTCTCTTATTTAAGCTGAGGTAGTTAATGTAGTGAGAACTTGAATAAGAAATGCCTCTCAGAGTGGTTTAGCACAGCAATAGGTGCATCTGGGTGATGGACTTACTGGGGACAGAAGACCCACCTGAATGTGGGTGGCTCCAACAAACAAGCTTGCACTTTCGAAGGAATGTAAAGGGAAAGGAAGAGGAAGACCTCCCTTGTGCTTCTTCTGAGCAGCTCCAGTTTTGCCCATCTCCTTTGGACGTCCATCTCCAGGCCTCCCAAATTCTTTTAACTCACTTCACAGGTCCACCTCCTTTATCACCTGGTCACCGTGACTCTGTTTTCCTGTGTCTCAGGCCAGATCTCAAGTTGTTTTGGCTCACTTCACAGGTGCTCTTCCTTCATGAGCTAGCCACCATGACTCTCTCTTGTTTCCAAGACCTGATAAATAAAATATCTCCACCTCCCTATAGCCATAACTCATACAGAAGCCCGCTCCTCTCTCTCTCCCCCACCCCCTGCCTTCTTCTTCCTCCTCCTCCTAATCTCAAAGTTATTCTCAGAGGACTACACTGCTGTGAGCTCTTACTCTGTTTACCCAACTCGGTCCCCTCCTTTTTCTCCTGCTACCCATCATACTTGATCCTATTAAACTCCCATTTTGTTTCCCAAGCAACACTAACATTTCAGACTAACTTCAAAATGTCAGACCTTGGTCCTCAATCCCCCCAAGGAGACCTCTTACATATGGTTTTCTATGTCTTCAATGATAGACAAAAACAACAAAAATAGGATCATCTTAAAAGGTTACATTCCAGGACAGCCATAAAAACGGTTGCATTCCAGGCTAAAACTCTAAGGCCAATTTATGGCCACAGCAGGTACAGCTGCAGTAAGCAGCACCTGGGACTCGAGATAAAACACAGGATGGAAAAAAATATCTAGAAACCTGAGCACTCCCCCCATCACGCTTCAAGTGCAGCAGAAAAACAACACTGGACACAAGCCTGCCCTGACCTGCAGGCACGACTGGGAGCTGGTCCCATTTGCAACCAAGAAGGTCCCTGGAAGTGTGACTTCCCTATGCCCTGCTTGCCAGAGAGTAGGTAAGTCATCACCTTCCCCACCCTCACAGCGTAAGACACTGCTGCTTCAGACTCATCATTGGACTCATCACCAGCTGATCGGCTCAGCATTGCCACTGAAGAGGATTGATGGGACTTGAAGCTCATGACCTCACAGAGGTATCTCTCTCAGAGCCCTGAGTCTCACTGGACATCTCAGGTAAAACCTTCTCTTTCCCTGTTGACCCATAATGTTCTTCCTGAGTTTTAAGGGCTATGTTCCTGGTCTGCAGTCTGCATCGTGGGAATTGACAGCCAAGGTACATGATCTCCCCAGACAAAATCTACTCCCTGCAGATGCCAAACATTTTCTTTACACAGCTGTCTTATTATCCCAACCTGTCCTGTACCTCTTTTTGATAAAAATTCTATTTCAAAAAACTCAGTTTCTCTTATAATCTGTCCCTCTCCCCACAGCTCTCATACTCCAATCTCAGCCATCATACACCACTGACTCCGCCCCTCCACTTCTGTCCACTTTCATAGAATCTACAGTCTGATACACCTTAAATCCCACTCATACCACCCACATTACTCCACTGTTAATTTGCCTCAAATGCCTCTCAGTCTTTCCTTCTATTCCCCAAAACCCAATAGTCCCTTAACATCAACAGGGACTCAAACCTATTATCTGCCATTTGTTAGCTAATGGATTTCTAAAAGTCGCTCACTAGCCTTATGACAACCCTATTTTCTCTGTCATCAAATCCAACAGCTCCTATTGCCTAATCCAAGATCCCAGAGCTATCATCAGTACAGTAATGCCAATTCACTCAGTGGTGCCAAACCCTTACACTATGCTGTCTCATATTCCTCCACATACTTCTCACTTTCCTGTATTAGACTTATTAATACATTTTTCAGTTTTCCCTCACATCCACAATGCCAAGAACTTTTCACTTTTATATGGATGGATTCAGATACTTTTCACTGCACTCAATTAACATAGACAGAAATTCAGAGACAGCCCTCACTTCTTTAGCCAAGCCTTAGCCAATGATCTAACAACTATAAATCTAAAACCTTATACACTCATTCAATACACAGAAGAACTTCTACACTGTTTCCTTTCCTATGACACAACAACACAACACACAACTGCCTTACTCAACTTTCTCTGCAGTAGAAGATACAAGGTCTCTTTCTCCAAAGTTCAAATCACCTCACCAAATGTCAAATTCTTAGGCCTCATGGTTTCACTCACCACATGGTTGACAACTCTGACCATAAGCCTCCTTTGTGACATATAGTCACTGATCACAAAACAAAAAATACTATCCCTCTTAGGCGTATCAAACTTTTTTCGCCTCTGGATCCCCAATTTTGCTTCCTTAGTTCAGCCACTATACCAAACTTCTTAAAGGGCCTCTTTCAGAGCTCCTAGACCCCACTATGCCAATTGACACTCCTTTCATGAAGCTTAAGGAGGCCCTCTTAGAGCCCCTTCACTTACACTTCCTAATCCTACCATACCCTTTGTTCTATACACCACAATAGATAAAGATAATGCAATAAGAGTATTGGGACACAGTAAAAGACTTTCATTCCAAGCCATAGCCTACCTCTCAAAACAGCTAGGCACTACGGTTGAAGGATGGCCTCCCTGGCTTGACATAGGAAGCCAAGAAGTTCATGTTAGGGCAAATAATCATAGCCTACTCACCACATCGCCTAATAGACTTAATGTCTCATAAGACACTCCCTGCTTTAATGATGCCATCGGGATTATAGTAAGTACATCTTACCCTAATACAAGATCCCACCATCACACTCTCTACTAGCAACACACTCAATCCAGCAACTCTATTACCTTACCAACAACAGGCTCTGAGATATGTCCCCTACATTCATGTATGGAGGTTCTTCAACTATCTCCCACTCTTTTCCCACAAACACAGGATTCCCCTCTTCCTAAAGCAACTGACACCTGGTTCATAGATGGCACCTCTACAAAAAAGTGGGATATTCCATAGTTACTAGGTCTGGAGTGATTGAAGCATATCCATTACCTCCAGGAAGCTCCTCACAACAGGCCAAACTTATCACCTTGACACGGGCCCGCACACTAGCAAAGGACAGTTATCAACATACATACCAATTCCAAATATGCTTTTGGCATTCTGCACTCACATGCAGCCATATGGCAAGAGAGAGGCCTCATAAACCCTCAAGGCTCTGCAGTCACCAACACTCCACGTATTCTTAAACTCTTAGAAGCACTACAACTCCCACAACAGGCTGCAGTGATATACTGCAGAGGTCATCAATCTTCAATAAACCTTATCTACCAAGGGAATGCTTTTGCAGATCTACAAGCAAAGTTGGCAGCACAACACCCTAGCCCTCCTCACTTCCTCCCTCTTATTCCCAAAAGCCTTCCTGTTCCTTTATATTCACAAGCAGAACTAAAACTTCTCACAAAACCTAACTACACTAAAAAACTCCAGAGATGGATTTTTCAAAGGTCAAATCTAATGCTACCAGAAGGCCAAACCAAACAATTCCTCTCAGATCTACACAATTGCTTTGATGTTGGAGCTTCAACATTACACAGATTAGTAGATCCAAGAATTACATGTAAACATCTTCCAACAGTCATACAGAAAATAACCCTCAGTTGTCAAATATGTGCCAAGACATCTCCACAGAGTCATATGCCCCCTCCACCTTTTCCTGCCCATTGATTCTGTGGAAACACACTGGGCCAAGACTGGCAGATAGATTTCACACACATGTCCAGATACAAACACATAAAATGCCTCTTCATTTTCATACACACCTTTTCAGGTTGGATAGAGGCCTATCAATCCACCAGACAGATGGCAGTCATAGTTGCCAATACCTTACTCTAAGACATCATTTCTAGAGCTAGACTCCCATGATACATGCAATCTGATAATGGCCCAGACTTCATGTCTCAGATTATACAAGTGCCCTCTAGCCTTAACATCACTTGGAAATTACATATACCCTATCATCCACAATCCTCAGGGAAAATAGAAAGGGCAAGTGCTCTCAAAAAGGCTCACCTGACTAAACTCATATTAGAACTACATCAACCATGGCCAGAACTCCTACCTCTAGCCCTTACCAAACTCCAAGCCTTACTCAGATCACCCACTCAACTAAGCCCATTCAAGCTCATGTATATTGGGCCCTTTGTTTTACAAAATCTACCCTCATCCACTGAGCTTCCTCCTTTAGCTAATTATATCCCAATCCCAATTTAGCTCAGACACCTTCTTCACCAACATCCAGACTTATGCCTCTCCCAGCCTTCTGAGGGTAATATCTGACACTCCTTTATCTCCAGGAGACCTAATCTATATTAAAACTCCTAAGCCCACAGGCTCAAGTTCAGTACTTCAACCAAGGTGGGATGCATCTCATCTGGTATATTTGGCAACTCTACAGCAAAGTTAGCAGGATTTCCACATTGGTTTCACATCACTCAAATGAAGAGATATAGACCAAAGCCTGGTAACCTTGACTCTGAATATACTGAGAGGGCCATGTGTACTTCCTGACAAATAGTTCGTACCCACCTTCAGATCATTAGACTTAAAGGCTGATGTATTGTTATCCCATTTGTTTCTGGTCCCTATTCTGCTACATACTCACAGTCTTTACCATGGCCAGATTTACACTTTACCCACCAAGGCTACAATCTTATAGAATAATTCTTACCATCTTCTTTACAACTATAACCCTATCTCTCACATACCTCAACTGCCTCACTGAATACCACTACAGTTACTAACACAACCATAGAAACTCTCTTAACAGGAAGACCATCTGGCTGGGATGTCTCCTTCTATCTCTGATATCTTTCCCCCATCTATACTCAGGCTCAACCAACACTCTATTCTTTTATCCTTGCAACATACTCAACATATGGCAGGCCACAACCTTAAGTTCCAAAGATAATATCTCAAACCAAATGGACTGAAGGAACTCCAAACCCCATGTTATGAGTCCAATATATTGATGCATCCAACCCAGGAAAAGACGTCTCAGGGAGACAAATCCAAGGGACCTCCCAACTCAGGTTCATTATGTGTCGCAAAAACTCATGCCATGAATCCTGTTTTAACATCTACTGATATCACCACTCTTGTTGGGGCTGTGAAAGTATTGATTCAAATGGCCCAAGGGGATTTTATAAAAATGACAAATACATTAATGCCTCCTCTAAATCTAAACCTGACAGATTCACAGATAGATGGCTTTTGTTCACCATAAAAGACCCTCTCAAATTCCCAGCTGCTCCAAGATGGGGTTTTGCAATTCACATGCAGCCAGCATGAGAGTACCAATTCTTTACCATAAAAAACATTAATCCCAAGTCTTACTAATGTTCCTCTCCTTATGTCTCAAGACCCAAAGAAAATATAAACAAAACTAAACCAAATTATTTCACTAACCACTACCCAGATTCTCAATATGACTTACACTTTGCTCCAAAAGGGGACCAATTATTCACACACTAATTATTGGCTATGCTGCCTTTTTCAGCAGACATCTACATGGTTCAACCTGTAATATACAGTCAATCAAATCTCAAACCAAACATGACCTCATTGCTAGCCCTTTCCTGATAGCTCCAAATCAGACCTGGCCCGCACTCTCCCCTGCATACAATCCACTCTGAAAGATTCTAATCATACCAATACACCAAACCCCCTTCCTTATCTCTCAGAGCTATTTTTGGGAGACCTAGTGGCCGGTACCCACTACATCATCCTTAATCCTCAAAGTCAGATTCTACAAACACATCCTCTCCGAAACACCTTTTTCATTTGTGACAATGGAGCATACTCCAACCTCCCTGCATACTGGACAGGCACATGCACTGTTGGATTTTTAGCCACACACACGTCTCCCTCTTAACAGATAATAAAACTCTCACATACCATCAAACACCAAATACCACTCAAAACTACAGAACCATACAGTTAGTTCCAATATTGGCAGGTTTCAGGATCTTTGCAGCTATTGTAATGGGGGCAGGGGGTTTGAGAACAAGCCTCAGCGACTATTCTAAATTATCCCATGATCTAGAGAGGCTATAATATCAGTTTCCCAAAACATTAATTCACTGCAACCTGTTGGCAATGGTAATCCTTCAACAAGGCAGGGCTCTTGATAGCCCCACAGCAGAAAAAGGAGGATACTGTGCTATGCTGGGAGAAGAACGCTGCTACTTTGTCAATCAATCAGGGATAGTCAACGATTAGGTACAAAAACTCCAAAAATGAGCTGTTGATATACAAGGGAAGCAATATTTTCCAGAAGCCACCCCTTGGTCTTCATGGTGGGACTCCCTTGGGTCCTGGTCTCCCATTCTAGTGCCCATTATGGGTTGCATAATCATCATAGTAATTTTTTTTTTTTTTACTTTTTTTTCCCTGTGCCTTTATGCTCCTCTTGTGGTTTATCCAAGACAGAATACAGGCATTAAACTATTAACAAAAACCTATTGTTAAGTGACATCTCTACCTCACAGACTTGGATGGAAGAGATCCCTTAACCCCATTCTCTTCTACACTCGTCCCCAATAACACCCCTTCACAGCAGGATTCAGCCAGATAGACTCCACAGTGACCCCTAACACCAAAGATATGGGAATGTCAGGTCCCCCATCTGAGACACAGCATAGTCATCATGGCAATAGTTCAAAGCTGTGCCCTGATAATGCATACCTCCTTCTTCCCAGAAATCCCTATGGCTTCTCCCTCCCAAAAGTCTACCAAAACTCAGGTTTGTAAAGATTTACCCAATCCCCTGCACTCCCACAAAATAAATCAGCTCACATCAGTACCCAGAGCCCTACCCTCATCACAAGCCGTATCAGCCAGAACCTGCCCTTTGTCTGCAGTGAGAGCCACTGTGGCCTTCTCTGTGATGACTCCCTCCATGTCCCCTCATTAAACTCTTTGCTTATCTACTTGTCTCCTCTTTTAATGTTCTGTGTTGCCTTAGATTGAATACAAATCACTCAATCATTATGTCTCTTGATAGTGCTTTATCAGTGAGGCTGGTTTCCCCCTCATTATCTAAACTTTTGTCCTTTGGCTAGAAAAATGAAACTATTAACAATAATTAATTTAAGTTGTGTTTATTGGGCTTCAACCAAGATATACATAAGGCTGAAAAATTATCTGATAAACACTTACCATATTCAGAGTGTATCATGCAGCAGTTGTGTATCTACAGTAATTTGACAATAAAGGGTAGCATTCAAAAGTACTGACAGCATTTCTTCCTGATATTTCAGAAGAATTGCCATTGAGTGGTACTGAGAAGTTCCCTCTGCTCACTTTACCCTACCATTTGGTCTTCCATATTATTTTATTGTAAATAAAACTTTGTGACATAAAACATATAAAACATAGCAAATGGTGGTATTCTAATTGAGTATATTCATAATAATATATCATTCTTATTGATTATACTACAAATATATTTGATTTTATTGGGATTAAGGTTTTCAAAGTTTTTATAATTCTTGAAGGAGAACTGAACAGAGAAGTACTTCTCAAATGGTAGAGGAGGGAGCCCCACATATCATGTCTTAATGAACCAAGTACAAATCTGTTAAGGCACAACACACACTGAGAAAAATACACAAACAACCATGCAAGCCTCTGTAAGAACAGTGAGAATGATGAGATTAGAATTTAATATGGGAATGGGCTCATCCCTTTTCTGGCGGCATCATGAAATCTGATGGGGACCACCAGACTTGCTGCCACAAGAGAGGTAGAAATGATTTAGAATGCACAGAAAGATTTCATGTGCAGATAGGCTGTAGCAACAGTAGTCATCAGTGGCATAAGCCAAAGGGCAACATGACAGCTGCCAGATGCTGCAGCACTGGCTGAGACAAAGATCAAACCAAGCATAATTTGCCAAAGACATTTAAAAGATAAGCTGGCCAGAGAGAACTTTAATAAACTCCCAGTTATTTCCAGAAGTTTGAGTGCCTCTACACATACACACACACACACACACACACACACCATAAGGAGAGACCAAAAAGAACCACAGTTAATATACCCACATGTCTTGATTATACATGAGGACTTGCATATATGAAGCACAACCCAGCACAGATTTGTAAACAGTCAAACAATGAACATGTGTTCCCAACCACATAAGGCTCCTGAGCACAAGGTGAAGGCCTAGGTAATTCAAAGTTTTACCACAGCCACTGCTCCATCATTGCTTCCCATTAAGCTATGCCGACTCAGGAATGGCTCCTAACAAGCTAAGGTTAACAATTAAAATAAGAACTAAATTAAAAATGGGACAGGGGAGAAAAAGGGAGGGAGGGGACAGATGAAGGAAAGAAATAAACAGCGATAAGCTTAAAAGAGGTAGCGGTTGTAAGCAGAGACATCAGTAACTACAACTGCAGAGTAAGTAAAATGTACAAAACATGTCCAGGCAGAGAACTGATAAAAACAAAGAATAATAAATGAGCACACAGTAACACAAACAAAATACCAAGATGCTTAACTTGATGAATCTCACACTGAAAACTATTTCTATTAAGCAATGAAAAGGACAGCTACCAATTACCTTGTTTA
Source organism: Hydrochoerus hydrochaeris (assembly GCA_004027455.1). NCBI lineage: Eukaryota > Metazoa > Chordata > Mammalia > Rodentia > Hydrochaeridae > Hydrochoerus > Hydrochoerus hydrochaeris. Next base: position 7,827 of record PVLA01013941.1, on the reverse strand, counting down.
CCTATCATTTTCATTGTTTTATTTATTTTGGTTTTATTCTGTCTTGTTTTGTTTGATTTTATGATATATGATGGCATACACAGCTATTTCAAAGATTACATGATATTTTGTGGCAGCCATTGTTGAAGTCTTATTAACTTGTTTTGAAGTCTTGTGTCACTTTCACTGTTTTGTTTTTATTGGGTTTATTCTGTTTTATTTTGTTTGGTTTCATTCCCTTTAATAAAAAAGTAGACTAAGTTGCATTTTTCTTCAAAATTCTATGATGAGCATGAGTCAACTATAAAAAGGATACTGGAGTTTCTCAGTTAAGTTAATCATTTAAACAAAAAAAAAGAGCTTCAGTGTTTCAAATATTAAAACACTATCACAGAGAAAAATAAGGGAAAAACTAACAATATGACAGTTAATCTAAACTCATATAGTGGTTTGCACTTATTTGCTTATTTTCCCATTAAGTGTATATTGCATTTAGGAAAGGTACTTTTTTCATGGTCCTTACCCTCAAAGAGCTTAAAATAAAAAGAGGAAGGAAGACCTGGGTAATAGCAATTCAAGCAGCAAAAGAGGCAGGCTTGTAACAGAGTGGAGTTGAAGCGCTCTCTGAGCCAAGAGGGAAGAAAGGCTGCTTCATACACAAGGGTCAACAAGGTCTCTGATCAAAGTGAAATCAGGAATGGCAGTCAATGGTTTAATACTACTGACAGAAAGAGAGGTGCTGTCCTATCAAGTTTCAGAATCTGGGCCACATTAACAAGTGATTAGTATGCAAAAAGAGAAACAACTTAAACAGACTGTAGAAAGGATGTCGTCACCATGCTGTCCAAAGTTCCTGGGAGTTTGTCTTCTTGTTAGCAAGGGAGAGGCTGGAGCAGTCATCTCATGGAATACCTTGATATGAGCTGTGGAAAAATGGGAGAAACACTAGATAAATTGAACGTGGTGTTATTTTTGATACATTGCATCAACCTGAGAAGTTTAACTAAGCAACTCATTAGGGAACCAGGGGTCCTCACTTTGCAAACAAGGAAGAGGAAGGCAAAGAGATTTTGTGAGTGCTACTCCCATGCTGGAGTGGGGTGGTCTGTGTAAAATATAAAGGAGGAAATGATGGTGCTTGCTCTTTCCCTTTTTTTTCTCTGTCTACTTTTTCTTTCTTCTACTGCCTTGAAATGTTGACCCTTTCCTTGGAACCAGCTGATTATGGGCTGAAATCTCCACAAACTGTGAGCTTTCTTAATGTGGGGTGTGGAGTATTTTGTCTCAGCCATGAGAGAAAAGTAACCAACTTAGATGGCAAAAAAAAAAGTTAACAGATGTTACAAACATGAAACAAAAAACTGACAGGAAATGAGTAAACACAAAGAACTCACCAATGTTTCTTACAAAAAAGCACAAGAACTATCAGAAGCACCAGGGGCACTATCATTGCCAAGGCAATCAAGCTCACAGAAAGTCCATGTACTGTGGTATTGGAGATATACATACATGTCATCTAAAATCTGCTGATGGTTCTACTCTATTCATTAGTTTCCTTAATTAACATATGACTGGCTAAATGCCACATCAATCATCCTGTTACTGTCATTCTATTCCCATTCCTACCCATGGAAGGATTTTCTGTCTTCCCTCAAATGTCTTGAATCTACATGTTCCTCTGTTCTCACTTCTTTCCTGGAATTACTCATGTTCATGCCTTTCTCACTTCCCTCAACTAAATCTGGAATCATCAAACCTTCCTCTGTCCTTCCACATGCTCAAGGACCATGCATTCACACTTTCAAACTCCAGTCCCACCCCAGTAGAGGATGATGTCTTGGTTTCTCAGGCTGCTATGCCTCACTCGACAAGATAGCCCAACTGCCTCTTCAGCTGCCACATCCAGGGTCACCCAAAGATACCATGTCCCATCAGCATGTGGAAGAATAGCATCTTGTTTAGTGTCCGGTTGTTCCTGAGTGCCTTGCATCCACATCACCCAAATAGGCTTTGGGTAGAAACCAGAGACATAACAAGCCAGCAACAATTGACCAGACTCAAGGTTGTTACTACTGGACAGCCAGACCTCTGGTCTCACTGCATAGAGCAGAAAGAGAAATCAGAAATGGACAAAACAAACAGCTTGTGTACATAGATACCCAGGTCAGTATGCCGTGTCCTTTTTGTTCCTCTAGGAAGTATCACCCAACAGCACCACTCCCTCTTGTTCCATTCCCTATGCAAAATTTGATAAAAGTTGACAAGAAGAGTCATGACTTGAACAGAACAATCTCAGAGCAAAGGCTAAACTGACCTTGTCGCTGAAGATCCATCTTTCCTGCATCCAAGAGACCCAATAGAAAATGGGGGCAGGTGGCTTTCATGAGATTGTGTGCTATTTCCTTGATGCCTTCATATTGATTAAGTACATCACAGATATTCTGAGCCCTACTGCCACCCTCTGAAGATGGCACCCACGATTTGTTTTGGTAACTCAGGAAATTTAATCCATTAAAAGCTGCATGGAGGAAACCTTTTGGAGTCTTTCCAGAATTCAGTTCACAGCCAGCTCTCACCTGTATGTCAAAGGGATCTGGAGGAAGAAAGGAATAAAAACAAGAGGGTAAATAAAGAAAATAAGAGCAATGATATGAGAATTTAAAGGGCTGATCAGGAACTAGTGTAAAAAGATTTTATGTAGATGTGAGGATGAACTAAAGATATACACAATTAGAAACAAAGGGAGGAAAATGCTAAGGATGAAAAATGGGACCAATAAGAGATAAATATCTTCAATTAACAAGAGCTTGACTTGAGCACAGTTTGGAAAAGTGATTGGTGAGCTCCATAATATAATCTATAGGGGGGTGGGAGGAACTGTTTTGAAGGAGATAGAAGTACATTTCATGATGCATAAAATTGGTCACCATGGTTGTTACACTGTGAATGTAGACCTTTGGAGATATTGAAAAGCTGTATTTGCAGGGAATCAATTGCATCATGAGATAACTGTGTATCTCTGGATTGTGGAACACAGACTGAGATGGCAATAGAAAGTTCAGATAAAATTATCCCTGAAATAGCAAAAGCCTGGAAATTTTCCATAAATGTTTGGAATATACCCTAACAGATTTATACATGCAGACTTTTATCTTGTGATGGGATAAAAGATTGGTCCAAGAAAGGAATATGAAATATTTACCATAAGTAAACCCTCAAGAAATCTCTTACTTGAATTGATTGAACTTACATTTGATCTCTAACTCACTGGCTCGTTCTTGAACCTCTAGAGTTAATCCAGAAAAGTAGGTACGAAAGAGCAGCTGCAGATCTACCAATTCTTCATTGCTGAAGTTGCCCCTGGACCAGGTGTGCAGGAAAATTATCGTGCCTGATTCACTGTCCCAGCCATGAGTCTGCAATTCATCCAGCCAACCAGAACCACGATTTTGTGCCCATGATTGGTTGGCATAAGATGAGATCTGGATTAGGTAAAATGAAATGCTTTCCTGGACCACTGTGGAAGGAGGTCAAGTATTGCAAGGAAATCAAAAGAAGAAAGAAAGGAGAAAAAGAAGTTAAAAAAAGAACCAGTTACCAGAGGAAGAAGCATAATGGCCAGCTTAGCAACAATGTTTTCCTTACAAAAGACCCCCTGCTAGAGCAATCCTCAAGAAAAAATAGATTACACCTGGAGACAGGTTGCTCAAACTCCAAGCCTTCCAACATTCTAAGTGATTTATTTGAGAAGGCTTGCAACGTTCCACCCAGACCCAATCAAATGGACAACTGATAGAGATGTTCTTACCATTTCCACTGTTACTCCCTCCAAAGACAACATCCAGAAACAGAAATTGTAGAAACAGCATGTCATCTATACATGTCTCTTTTTCTCACCAAAGCTAGTTATTCATGTCTGATCTCAACAAATGTACCCTTTCTATGTGGACTTCAACTTCCTTTACCAGAATTGGACCCCCTCCACCAGCTACTGATGACTACCAAGGAAATCTGAAGCTTCTTTCAACCTTGGGCCTCCTACACAACCTCTCATTTCCTCTCTATCGTGAACTAGTTATTCTCTCCTCACTGGAATTGAACAGCTGTCCTCTCCACTCAGCTCCATCTTATGTACAGAACTACATGAACCTTTCTTGGAACAAGTGGCATGAGACATTTAAGGGTCACTTAATTTCTACAGATCTTTTGCCTTATCTGTAGAATGCAAAGACATACTTCCTGTTTTCACTGTCCATGCTTGCTTTAACTGATTGCAGTTCTTTTAGTTTTCCCTCTTAGCTATGCCTCTGAACTCCATCATGCTCCTTCTGCTAGTCACTCCATTTCTCTACATTTTGAATAGTCTCTGAGTTTTCTCTTTCCCATTTTATCCCTTCTTCCATCATTTTTCTCATTTCTCAATTCTTATTGGTGATTTTTTTAACATGTATCTATTTTTCCTTTCACATTGCAGCCATTTGCATATAGTCTGTCACCAGAATACCATCTCATCCATAATGGATATTAAGTATCTTATTAAGTATAGGAATATACATAGATTATCAATATAGTTTCACTTATCAGTATATTTCAAACAGCAGACATATATTTAAATGGAGAACTGAAAATAATTGTGATATTTTTCCATTTTAGTATACAGAATCCTAGATACAAATATATTTACAAAAATCTTTTCTAGAGAAGTTCTGTAGCTGCCCAGGTGCATTCTGACTCCCTGGAGTGTCTATAATATAAAGTCTTAGAGGAGCAACCTGCACTTCTCCCTGAGGACTAACTTTGTGCAATGTACAATTGTGAAGAATAAGAGGCTGTCTATGAGCAGAGATCATAAACCCCACACATAAGTTATATTTTGTGATGTGACAAATACACTGGCAGAAACTACCATTTCTGGATATGCAAGTTTACTTAAGTATTTGTGAAACATCCTTGGTTGTTTGTAATCCTGATTAGTTACTGTGATGAACAAATGAAACAAAAAAAAAACATTTTGAGGCAATACTGTTATATTTAAAGTATCCCCAAAATAATATTCACTGAAAGCAGGGGTGAGCAAACTTTAAAATCACATTTGTGAGACCCAAGCCTCACTCTGTGGATCAGTGCAATTTGCAAACTGCAGAGGGAGAGACAGGCCCCATTGGAGGAGATTCCCATCTGGAAACCATTTCATTGCAGTTTGGGGTGGGGGGGTTGGGTTGTTATTTTCTTTTGTTTTATTGTGTCAAATCATGCTCTGATGGCACAAGCAGTTATATAAAAGAGAGAAATACATGTTATGGAAGCCATCATGTGTTTACCACTGGCTTAGTTTGATGTCCTTTATTGCATTCATTGTTTTATTTTTATTGTTTCTGTTCAATTTTTAATATTTCCAAAGGTGATATCTACAGCTATTTTGAAGACCACAAAGGCATTATGGTAACTATTGTTGATTACATAAGGTTTGGAAGTCTTGTATCACTTATTCTGGCTTATTTTGTTTGATTTTTTTTTCTTGGTTATTTCCTCTTGGAAACAAAAAAAATTAAAATCATATTTATGACACTATTTCTTTTTTAATTCATTTATTTCATTGTATATATTTACTGTGCAAAACATGATGTTTTAATAACCAAGTGCCTTACTCAAAGTTGTTTATATTAGTAAAAAGGTGGAAGTAACTTACAATAAACTGTTCCTATTATAGCCAAAAATATTTGCCAGCCTCCATGAGTTACAAACACCTTAAAGAACAGTATGCAATTTAAATCTTCAAATCATTCACAAGCACCAGCCTTCAGTTTGTCAATGGTGAGCTCTTAGTTTGAGGTTTTAGGGAGTGATTGCTGATACAGTATCTGCTATCACATATTTTTCTCTTCTACATAGTTCTGCAAAAGGAGCACAGTTCTCCTGAGCTTTGAGCTATGGAATGTAAGATGCTGAAACCATGAGACACCTTCGGGCTCAACAATTTCAGATATTCCATTTGATCTTCTTTCTCTGCACTACTGTCCGGTAGTTTGCCTAATGAACCACAGTGTGAAGTGCAATTCTAAAATTTGTTTATAACCACCACATAACCTAGCTATATGGCTAGCTTTATAGAGTGACTGGTGGCATCCTTCCTTTCCTGCTCAGATAAGAACTTAGTATCATAAAGATAACATGAAGTAGACGGATCAAAGTATCAAAGGCTCAATTGTTTGCTGGTATAACCCAGGTGATCTGACTAGGATTGAGCCCCAGATGGAGTGATCATACTCAGCATTGCGTTTGTGAATGTACATCTTTCAGCAAAACTCATATGTTTAATCCATATACCTCATAACAGTAGGATTAATTTGGGCATGCAACAGAAGTGACTGACAAATGAAATACTAGTGGTGGGGCCCTGATCCAATTGGATAAGCATCCTTATAATAATTTTAATAGATGCTGGCCATGTCTCCAGGCAAAAGCCTGCAATTCCCCTGTAATCTCATCACTTGGGAGGCTGACACAGGAGAATCACAAATTCAAACCCAGCTTGGACAATGAAATGAGGACATTTTTCAAAGTAAAAAAAAAAATTTAAAGAACTAGAAATGTAACTCAATAGAAAATACCATTAAAAAAATCAAAAGTAAACACCAAATAACTAGTGCTTACTCATTATTCCTCTTCTCTCTCCTTCTCCTCTGTGTTTGTGTGTATGTGTGTGTGTGTGTGTGTGTGTGTGTACTTATGTGTGTGTGCACCCATGCACCCATGAAGAAAAGCCATGTCAACACATTGCAATCAGTCAGCTGTCTATGATCCAGGAAGAATCCCCTTATCAAAAACTGAATGTGCCAGAGCCTTGATCATAAAATTCTACTTATTATAACAAAAAATGAGGTTTTGTGTCTTAAATTACCCGTCTAATTTATTATATTGCTTCATAGCATTATGAATAGACTAAGGACACTCACCTAGTTGCAGCAGTGCTACAAAACCCCACTTGCATCTGCCCACCTGAGGGGCTGCCCCTGTGCATCAGGGAACAGAGGAAGAAGAAGGGGAGGGGGAGGATGAAAGCAAGGAGAAAGGGGAGGACAGAAAATACAATCTGAGAGCAGCTTGCTACAGGGGAACAACATGGGGGAGGGACGAGGTTCTCTTTCCTGAATTCACTAGTGAGATAATTCATTCTCAGAGGAAAAAGTGAAAAATGAGAGAAAAAAGTAGGAAAAATTCTGTCTCAAGAGAACCACCAGGGTAGAAACACCCTTGCCCTTGTTATAATAAGACCCATCTAGTCTGTCAGATACTTAGAAACCTGCTTTCTTTGAAAACTTGACTCCTTTACCTCCTACGGTCATCACGTCAACTCTCTCCCCTTGTGAAATCTTCTTTTCTTCTCTGGTCTCACTGACACTTTGCTTTCATCATGAGGGACCCAAATCAAAGCAACAGAACCCTATCTGAATATCGCAGATACATCTGCTCAGCTCTGCTTCAGAGTTGCTATGTCAAACTTGAACATCCCAGGCACAGTGCACATGACTGTAATCCCAGCCCACTGAAGGCAGTGGCAGGAGGATTACTGTGACTCTGATACCAGCCTGGGCTATGTGGTGTGACCCAGTCTCAAAGAAAAAAAAAAAATCCGTGAACTTGATCGCATCAGTCTCCTTCTGAAAATATTTTAATTTCTTTGATAAAAATAACACAAACTTCTAAGTATATCACTTTTATAGCTGGAGACTTTTGGATATTAACCCCCAAAAGGGAGGAGAAAGGGAGCTTTACATACAAAAACTAGCAGACTATTTATGCTGGTGAATATTTGTAGCTCTAAGAATCTGAAATTTATATAAAAAT
>PVLA01013940.1:0-33625 GCA_004027455.1 Hydrochoerus hydrochaeris | reverse complement strand
TGGCAAGAGTGGGGGTTGGTGGGCTCCAGACCCTCGGCTGGAGGAGGCACTGAGACGGGGAATGGAAACAGCCTGTTGAGCTGCACAAACTTTGGTGAGTGATGGGAACTGGAATCCCCAGACCTGGAGGACTGGCTGGGCGACATTTTGGAGTTGGGCAGGGCCGGCTTGAATTGGGACCCTAGGAAGCCTCTGCTGATGACTCCTAGTCCAAAGCAGATTGGTGGGATCTGCTTGGGCAGGGCCACGCCCCTGGTTGAAACCCAATAGCCAGGGATGAGGCTTTCCTGGGCCAGTGACAACCCCAGGGAACACACAAACTTGGTGAAGCATTAACTAGTTGACTGGCATAGGGAGAGGAGCCAGCTCTCAGCGTGCAACTCTCAGATCCACTGTAGACTGAGTGGCAGTACTTCCCTAGCAAGTGCGCTGCAGAAAAACTGTAAGCAAAACGAAAGGCCCAGAGAGCTCCACCACCCACCTGTCTGAAGGGGGCCAAAAACATGACAAGACAGAGAAAGAGCAAAAAGTCCCCAACTGTGGAATCAGGGAAAATGAGTTCAACAGAGGTAAATGCAGAGGAGGTTGAGAGCAGCAAACCTGTAATGTCAGAGACAGCCTCGTCGGAAATAAAGAAATACATCCGTGACCTCATTGTTGAATTTAAATCTGAAATTCTACCTCAGGTGAAGCAAGATATAAGAGGATTAATAAAAGAAGTCCTGGGTAATCCTCAAGTAGACACAAATGAAAGAATAGAGGAACCCAGAGAAAGGAGAGAAGCCTTTGATGAAGAATATAAACAAAACCTAGAATATATGAAACCGATCCAAAGAGAATATCAGGAAATTAAGAACTCCACTGAAAGCTGGCAAAACTTCTTAACAGAAACTAAAGACAGACTTTCAAAACTTGAAGATAGATTTGCAATGGATGATCATGAAAGGAAGGATCTCTTAAAAATAACAAGGAACCAGGAAGCAAATACAAATACAAATATGATACAAAGGCTAGAAGATGACAAGAGGATTGATAACCTAAGAATAAAATATGTGAATGAAGATGCAGTGACAAATACAAATGAAATAAAAAGTGTATTCACAGAAATAATTAAGGAAACCTTCCCAAACATAGGTAATGGAAGTAAAGTTCAGATAAATGAGACATATAGAACTCCAGCCAGCTACAACCAGAACAGATCTACACCCAGACATATAATAATCAGGATCCCAGAAATCCATCACAAGAACAGAATATTAAAAGTAGTCAGAGAAAAGAAACAGATTACCTATAAAGGAAAACTCATCAAAATCACAGCAGACTTCTCAATGCAAACTATCAAATCATGAAGAGCTTGGAGTGAAATACTCCAAGCCCTGAAAGAAAATAACCTCCAACCCAGAATGATGTGCCCTGCAAACTGTCTCTCAAAATTAATGGAGAGACAAGATATTTCCATGACAAAGAGGAACTGGGGGAGTTCGTGACCACAAATCCAATGCTGCAAAGAATATTGAAGGACATTCTAGAGAGAGAGAGAAGAAAATCACCAGGGTTCCAGGAATAATGGCAGAAAGGCCTCAAAGAAAGGGGCAGACAGTGGAATGAAGGAGAAAAATAAATAACAACAGAAAAATAGCATGGCAGAGATAAAACAGAGATTTGTTATATCACTTTTATCTTGACTGATTTTATTTGAATCTGGTGTGCTTGAGAGTGTCGAGTCTGAGAGTAGGGGCAACTACTCTGAAGATGACAGGATTCAATAGGATACCCATTCTGGTTTGATTGTTATCTGCCTTTGAAGTCCTATAATGTCTCCAATGTTTAGATTTTTATTAATAATGTAAAGCAATGCTAAGTTTATATTATATTTGACAATATAGACAATTTTATTGAAAATAACTAGAGACATCATAGTGACTATTGTAGATCACCTAATGTTGTGTTTTTGTATGTTCATTTTGTGTTTCTCTAGGAATTTGTATTGCTGGCTTGTTTTGATTTGTTTCTCCCTCTAATACAGAAAGGCTAGGTATATGTGTAGAGACTTACACATGTGTAGAACTTCTAAGTAGTTTACAAGAATGGATTATAGTTATTGTAAAGGAAAAAAAGAAAAGAGAATATTCTAAAGGATATAACTGCATGTATGTTTGAGTGTGTGGAATTAATAACCATGTTGCTAAAGTTTTAGTTGGATGGATGAGCAAAACTGACTGCAGTCTCACTGTTTGGATGTCCACTTTGTGGACTTTAGTTTTGTAACTTGAACACTGTATCTAAGAGGAAAGTATATAATTATCAACTAGTGATTTTTACTGGTTACTATTTTTTGTTTTTTTGTTTTTTCTTTGTTTTGTTTTTGAGATTTTGTATTGTTTCTAACCTCTTTCTGCTTCAAAATTTTTTCTTTAAATAAAACAATTTTTTAAAAAGCAAGAGGAGGAAAAGAAAGTGCTCTAAATGAGATAACTGTATGTATACTTAAGTGTGTAGGATTGATAACCATGCTACTAAGTTTTGGTTGGATCGGTGAACAGAACTACTTGCAGCCTCACTTTTTGAATGTCCACTTCGTATGCTTTAATTTTGTAACTTGAACAACTATATCCAGAAAGACAATCTGTAATGTATCAAATAGTGATTTCTTATTGTTAAATTTTTTTCGAAATTCTGTATTGTTTCTACCCTTTTTTTCTGTTTTGCTTCCCCCCCTCTTTAAATAAAATTAAAAAAATAAGAAATTAAACAATACCTACAAGCAAATTAAAATACAAATATGTTTTACTGGAACCTTGGGGCATATTGAAATCCATCTTCAGAGGAAAATTTATTGTGGTGAATTCCCACACCAGCAAAACAGAATGAACACAAATAAACAAACTGATGCTATACCTCAAGCATGTAGAAAAAGAAGAGCAAGTCAAGCCCAAAGCCAAAAGAAGGGAGGAAATTATAAATTTCACAGCAGAAATCAATGCAATAGAGACTAAGAAAACCAAACAAAGGATCAATGAATCAAAGAGTTCGTTCTTTGAAAGAATACTAAAATTGATAAGCCCCTAGCCAACCTTATTAAAAAAAGGAAAGAAAAAACTCAAATTCATGCAATAAGGAATGAAAAGGGTGAATTCACTATGGACCCTGCAGAAACACAGAAGATCATTAAAGATGTATTTTGAAAATCTCTACTCTTATAGGCTTGATAACACAGAAGAAATGAAAAGATTTCTAGAAACATACGAATTACCAAAGCTGAGTCAAGAAGATATAAAACTGCTGAATAACCCAATTTCAATTAAAGACATTGAAAATGTAATTAAATTCTTACCAACAAAGAAAAGTCCATGTGCAGATGCAGATGTTCTATAAATGCAGAAAAAGTTTTTGATTAGTTCCAACACTTATTAATGATAAGAACCTTACAGAACATTGTAATAGATGATCTTTACCTCAATATGATAAAAGTCATCTATGACAAACCAACAGCCAATATCATATTGAATGGCCAGAAACTGAAACACTTTACCCTAAAATCAGGACTAAGACAAGGATATCCACTATCACCACTCGTATTCAATATAGTGCTCGAAATACTAGCCAGAGCAATTAGACAAGAGAGAAATAAAAGGAGTAAGGATAGGAAAAGAAGTTAAATTATTATTATTTGCAAATGACATGATACTCTACATAGAAGACCCCCCCAAACTCCATTGAAAGACTCCTAGGTATAATAAATAAATTCAGGAATGTGGATACAAAGTCAACACTCAAAATTCAATAGCATTCCTACACATTAACAACAAAATCACTGAGATAGAAATAAGATAAGCCACACCCTTCACAATAGCATCCAAAAAAATAAAATACTTAGGAATTAATCCAAGAAAATAAGTAAAAGATCTATTCAGGGAAAATTGTAATACCCTGAAAACATAAATCAAAGAGGACCTCAGGAAATAGAAAGACATCCTTTGTTCATGGATAGGCAGGACAAATATTGTGAAAATGGCTATTCTTCCAAAATTGTTATATAGATTAAATGCAATCTGCATCACTAGTATACATCACAGAGCTAGACAAATCATTCCTAAAATTCATCTGGAACTAGAAGAGGCCTAGACTAGCAAAGGCAATTCTAAGCAGCAAAGGCAAGGCAAGAGGCATCACAATTCCTGACTTGAAGGTGTACTACAAAGCTACTGTAATAAAATAAGCATGATACTTGAATAAAAACAGACCTGAAGATAAGTGGAATAGATTAGAAGAGACAAGTACAACTACAAACACATTTAGCCACCTTATCTTTGATAAAGGCACCAAACACATTCACTGTAAGAAAGATAGTGTCTTTAATAAATGGTGCTGGAAAAATTGGCTCTCTACATGTGGAAATTGAAAACTAGACCCATGCCTATCACCACGTACTAAAGTCTAAATGGATCAAAGGTCTAAATATTAAAGCAGGAACACTAAATCTTTTAGAAGACAAGGTAGAAATCTTGACATAAGGGTAGGAAGAGAATTCATGAACAAGAATCAAACTACACATGAAATGCTCACAGAATCAATAACTTGGATCATGAACTATTAAAGAGTTTTTGCATGTCAAAAGAAATATCTAGCATAGCCAAAAGAAAACCCACAAATTGGGAAAAAATCTTAGTGAACAGTCCCTCAGTCAAAAGACTTCTGTCTAGAACATAAAAAGAACTTTAAAAAATCAGATCCCCAAAATTCAAAGACCCATTCCAAAAATGGGCATCTAAGATGAATGCACAGTTCTCAGATGCAGAAATACAAATGGCAAATAAATGCATGAAAAAATGTTCAGCATCATTGGTCATTAGAGAAAAGCAAATTAAAACCACACTGAGATTCCATCTCACTCCAGAAAGAATGGCCAGGAAAAAAAAAAATTACAAACAACAAATGCTGGCGAGGCTGCGGGGGAAAAAAGAACTCTTCTGTATTGTTGGTGGGAGTGTAGACTGGTGCAACCACTGTGGAGGTCAGTCTGAAGGGTCCTCAGAAAGCTGGGGTTGAAAGTCCCATTCGACCCAGCTATTCCACTTCTGGGAATGTTCCCAGAAGAACTGAAAACATCATATCACAGTGATACATGTGCACCCATGTTTATAGCAGCACTATTTGTAATAGCCAGATCTTGGAAACAACCTAAATGCCCCTCAACTGAGGAATGGCTAAAAAAGATGCAGTATTTTTATACAGTGGAGTACTACTCAGCTATAAAAAATGATCACGTTGAGATATTTAAAAGTAAATGGATGCAACACGAAACCATACTCATAAGTGAAATAAATCAAACTCACATGTGTAAATACTGCATAGTCTCCTTAGTGCAAGAAATGTTAAGATTATATAAGATAAAAATACTCAATAAATAAAGTGAAAAGATAAGAATTTGCTTAAAGGGGAAAAATAATATCTCAGGGAAAATGGGGAAAAAAAGGAAGGGAAAAGAAAAAATATCTAAAATATAAACGCACAGGATAACTAAGATAATTGTGCTATAAATTCTATAAGTTCTTGGAACAAAATAGTTAGCAATCATAAGACTGGAACAATTGTGCATATTATTGTATGGTGATCTGAGTAACTCTTGAAGATCATTATGTAAAATAACATCCCCAATTGTGCTCCTACTACCTTGTTTGAAAGGCCTATATTGTCAGTGTTCTGGGCTCTTTGCTATTGCTATGTATTTGTCTTTTTTATTTTGTGTTTTCTAGGAATTTGTTTTATTTTGTTTTGCTTTTCCCTCTAATACAGAAAGGATAGGTGTACATGTAGAGACTCATACATGCATAGAACTTCTGTTAAACACTTTATGAGAATTGATTATATAATGCATGATGAAATGAACAGCTACTTTGAAGAAAAAGAGACACTGTGGTATCCAGTGCTGATTCCATAGTGTCATGCTGTAAAATCCATCAATACTATTATTCTTTGTTCAGAGTGATTTTAGTCTGTTTTGTATTGTTTAATTTCAACATATGTGAAGGTAGGGACAACTATTTTGAAAAGAATGAGAGGCTTATTGCAGCCATTGTTGACTTTCCTATTGTCTGGTTTTGAAGACCTAAAATGCCTTCATCATTCTGTTCTGATTAGTTTAATACATTTTGTTTTGTATAAATTCATTGTGTGTGAAGATATGGACAACTATTTAGAATAAGACAAGAGATAATATGATATACAGTAAAGATCTCCTGTTGTCTGGTTTTGAAATCTGTGTCTCTTGCATTGCTTTCTTCTGATCCATTTTGTTCTATGTTTAATTTTGTTTTATGTTTAATTTTACTCTCTTTAAAATAAAATTTAAAAAACCCAGAAAAACAAATGAACAAAATATGTTGTATGAATGAAAATGTAAAGAAAGTTGGGCTGCAATATTTTCAAATATTGCAGATTTCAAAACATGAAATATTGAATTGACCATAGGTTGATTCTATTCAAATGAAAGTACCAAAAATGCAGATAAAATTTCATTAGCCTTTATGTGTCAGTTACTATAGGACTAAATTAAACTAAAACATAATTAAGAATGTGTGGAAAACCTTAAAAGCATAGAAAAATAAAACAACTTCATAAATCAATGAAATTAATGAAAGATTACAGAACAGAAAGACTTGAGATGTTCTTTAGCTCACTGTAGATACATAAGAGGAAAGATTACTAATTTTGCATGTATTGTATGTAGTGTAGTATAGTCTTCCAAATACTTAAAATTATAAAAACTTTCTGGCAGGCAAGTTGGCAATATTCATCAAAATCTTTAAAGAGTCAATATTTTTAATTTAATCTTCATCTAGGAAATTATTCTATGGAAACAGTGGAACAAATATATTAAGATTAAACATTCACAAGAGTTTTAAATCCCCATCTCACAACACTTGTGTTGGTTTGAATCAAAGAATCAATTTTTGGATGCAAAAATTGAATCTTCTTCTGAAAATGCTGGAAAAAGATACAGAGAATCCATATATAATCTTTCAGAGAGTAGAAATTAATTAAATATTTGAATATTGGTTCTTGCCTAAAGATTTTACCTTTTTCTCCTTTATTTGCATGGAACTGTGCCTCTTTGTTTGCTGTTACCTTACTCTACTTTCCTCAAAAGTTCATCTTAAAGGTACCAGCTCAAAGGTTACCCTCTCTGCCATTGTTGTCTAAAATCCTAGCTCCTGCCATGCCTTAGAACAACACCTTAGGCTGCGTTCTTTTTACTTCCTATTGGTTCTCCCTATTCATTTATAATTTATGTTTACATGATGCTCTGCTTCTAGAATGTAAACCCACTCAGTGGGAGTACTGTTATTCACTATTATGTCCTCAGAAACTAGAAAATGCTCCTGGATACTTGATGAGTGAGTGCATGCTTCAAATAATGGAACTTACCTTTAAGTATTTTTGAATAGTGTCTGTTTACTGACAAAATGCAATTTATGTGACACAATAAGCAAAGGATAGAAGTATATATATTCTGTAGTTATACACAAATGTTTGCAGGAAAAAATATGCACATATAGATAGAAGCCTTTTTTTTTGTAAAACCAACATATATTTTTATACAACAAATGTGAAAAAGTAATTAGAACTGAATGGTAAGAAAACAAATCCATGGCTAAAAATAAGTCAAAGAATTTAAGAGATACTTCACCAAACAAAATATGCAGTTAGCAAATAAGCATGTAAAAAAATGCTCCACATCCTATACCAAAGGGAAATGCAAATCACAGCAATGAGCTATCTCTCTAGAGCTATTAGAATGACAGTAATCCAAAATACTGACAACATCAAATGCTGACAAGAATGTAGAGTGACAGGAGCTCTCATTCCTTGCTAATGGAAATGCATGAAGATGTGTGGGAAGACAGTCTGTTGTACTATGTTATCCAAGAATCTTGTTTCTTGATATTTACCAAAAGTACTTAAAAGCTTGTCTACTTGAAAACCTACACAGAGATGTTTATAGCAATTTTATTCATAATTGTCCAAACTTGGAAGTCACCAAGTTTCCCTCAGTAGATGAATGGATAAATAAACTGTATTTGTAGATAGTAGAATATTATCACTATTAAAAAGATTGTCAAGATATGAAAAGACAGAGGAAACTTAAATGCATATTAGTGAGTGAAAAAAACCAATCTGGAAGGGCTGCATGCTGTATGATTCTTACTCTGTAATATGAAACAAGCAAAATTATGAAAAGAATAAAGAGCTCAGGGGTTGGAGAAAGAAATAAATAGAGAAAAGATAATTTTTAGGGCAGTGAAAATACTGTAATAATGGACAACCATCTTTATACTTTTATATAAATCATAGATTCTACAGAACCAAAGCTATACCCTAATGTAAACTATGAATCGTGGTTATAAAGATGTGTCAGTGTAGGCTAATGGATTGTAATTAGTGCACCACTGTGACAGGAAATGTTGACAGAGAAAGGCCATGCATAAGGAAGAGCAGAGATATGCAGTATGTCTCTTTTGCTGTGAGCCTAAAACAATCTTATAATAGAAAGTCTAAGAAAGTTATTGGACTATTTGAACTTGTATCCTTCTTTTGTTAATTCTACTTTATCTTTGTTTTCCATAAGGATGTATGTAATTTTGTAATCAGAAAGAAACATGTTGGAAGAATAGATGTTGAGTCCAGTAGCTAGGCTGCTCCCACTTCTGTATTCTTTTCTGTTACACAAAGAAGAAAAGCATTGTCTTTTGTATACTTGAAGACTATGCTAATAAATAAGGTGGTTCTATGTTCTGACATGTAAAGAGCAGCTTTACATATGCAAAGATAGCTGTTCTAGTTCTCCAGCGTACCCTTGAAATCTTGGCCGAAATAGGTTTGGTGGGGTAGGTTTGGAGTGGCATTAAGTTGAACCTGCTAAAGACAAGGTCACCTGCGACTATGTTGCTGAGATGAGAAGAAGTAAGATATAATACAGTCAAGGTTATGGATAGTAGAAATCAATGTATGTATTATAATGAAGGGGCAAAGAAGTCATATGCTAGGCAGAACAGCAATATTGATAGTGGAAAAATCAGAGAAATGAAATGAAGATCCAACCATGGAAGACAGAAAGATAGTTCAGGATTTAGCGCTTTTAAAAAGACACTTTTGGGAGTACTTTGTTTCTTAAAGGAGCTATTTAATTTGGGCCAATTTTTCCTTTTGTTTTACTTTTTTTAAGTGGCACTTTTATTGTAAAAGTAACACACATTCATTATTAGAATTTAGATAGTGCAAAAGGAACAAATTAAAAAGTGGATTTTTTTCCACTTATCACATTCACTTCCACCCTAAATCCTCCTTATTTCACTCCCTAGAACTGTAAAATTTCAAAAAAAGTTTTGCATTATCTTCTCTGATTTTACTGTGATTGAAAGCAAATATCAATCATCTGCCTATCAAATTTGATTTTATATCAACTACATTACTCTACATATGTTTCAATAAACTGCCTTGCTAACACGAACATTTTCCATATAAATACACACATATTTCATTTTAAAAAATCTTTTCATTGTATGTAATGTCTAAGTATATGAATATTCATGTTGGCTACATCCCTAAAACTTCCTGGGATACATGATGTGCAACACATGATATATGATGTGATGATGGCAAAGCCAAGGTATTCTTCAAACAATTCTAACACTTTATTCTCTTATAAGGGCATAGTATGTTACTTCTCTTCTCCTGCCTATTTGTGCACACTATCATTCCTTCAAATATTTTTGATTCTTCTTTGATCTTCATAGCAATTTACATTACTCTTTATATATTCCTGTGAAAATTAAATGGCTTTATAAACAGCCGATATATTCTTTAGCCTGGAAGAAAAGTCAAATAAAGGTGGCACACTTTCAGTTTTTGAACTAGTCTAGGTTCAATAGCAGGATTCGTACCTGCTAGTAGACTGTTGGAAACAGACAAAATGCCCCGTCATGAGGGCCTGAGGTTTTTCTTTCTAGGAAACTAACACTATCTAACTAATCAGTGAAGTTCAGACCAATAAGCATGACCAGCAACAAACCTCAGTCTCCAGAGGAGAGGACCACAACTCCTTTGTAACTTATTTTGGGGTTCTACAAGGATGAGGCTATTTACCAAGTACTGTAGCCCTGTATTACAACCAGTCTATCAAAGTGAAAGGCAGCCTTGTTTGGATATGAGTTACTATCATAGACTGTGACATGTTGATGAAAAGAAGTGTTCTCTATCATTACAAGAACATTTCAGAGTGCTGTGCCTATCCAGACAATTGGCAGTTTTGGCAAAGGCTCCCAGAAGTACTGGTCCCTTTGTGCCTGACTGAGATGGTTGTGATAAGGAGACACAAAGTTTCTCAGTGGAGGAGATGGTACAAGTTGCTCACTGTAGGATACATTTGATGATAACCTGGGGGGTGAGAGGAGAAAGAGAATTAGTAAGGGTGTGGTGGTGGAAGTTATGACTTGAAAAGGGAGATAAGATTAGATTTATTCATCTATATGAAAAGGAAGAATTTGAATGAGTCTCACATTAAGACAGTCAGACTTGAGAAAGCAAAGTCAATTTGTTTTAGAATTTTTAAAACATAAAAAGTAAGTCTGCTGTGTCCTATGTGAAAAGGAGACATTATAAAAGGGATGCTAGGGCAACTTATAGAAACATTTGATCAAGATTCAGATGAAATAGGGGTACATTTTGACATAATCAGGAATAACTCGAGAGATTCCAACATGGTTGATTAGACATGCAGCTGTGTGAAAGAAGATCAATGGAAAACCAGTGTATAATTTAGGTATTCTGAAATGGTGGAGGAGGCACTATGAGGTATGTAGAATAAACCAGAAAAAGAAATCTGACAGTATGGTTGAAAAAGGGAAATGGGCTGCAACATGGCATATGCCCTTTGCCCAGAGAAAATGTCATCTTGGGAGAAGTTTTAACATACTCAGAGAAGGAGTCAGCAGCGCAGAGGTCAGACGTTTGGGATGGTCTCCCTACACACTATTGTTCCCTCCTGGAAGAGGAAACACAGCAAGGGAGATAACTGCAGCTACTGACCCAGGAAAGCCACAGAATGCAACTGGTGAAATACAGGTGAGAAAAGGAGAGACAGGCACTAAAGCAGGAAATCCCTCCCTCCCATCATCTTGCCAAACACCATGGAGCTTTGTTTACATGGGGCATCCTAACTACTACCTACTGTTTGGTGTCAGCAAGAGAAGCCCCCTGCACTATGCAGAAAATGGCTATACACAGTGAGTCTTAGACAATACACTGGCTGTGGACTGCATCCTGGGAGACACAGGAAAGAAGAGAGATACAGCAGAGCCAGACCAGAACATGTACTCTCGTTTTGTTCTCCCAAAACTCTGAGGAGATCTGAGAAAGTGTGAAACCCAACTCTTTGGCCACTATTCCATGCTGGCAAGGGAAGTCCCTTCCCCCCAGCAGAAAGGCAACACGCACATGGAGCACAAGCCAGAGCTCAAGGAGCCACAGAACTTGCTGGTGGGTAGCTGTGGACTACATTCTTGAGTCATGGAAAAGAAAGGGAGATTCAGCAAACCCAGACTAGAATAGGTGTTCTCCTATTGTTTTTATGAACACCAGAGAGATTTCAGACAGTATGAAACTCTGCCTGCCATCTACCATTTCATGCCGGCAAATGAGAGACTGCCAAGTCCAGGGATGCACCAGATTTTGTGAGTTGGACAGTAGAGCTCTTGGGATGGTGACTGAGGGAGGGACTGAGGCAGAAAGGCAAAGTAATATCAAATTAAGGGGGCTTCTGGTGATATACTAGGCAAAAGGCCTGTGGAGGAAAAACACAGAAGTGACTACACTGTGCAGTGAAGGGAACAAGAGTTGGAAGTCACAGGGTGGTAGACTTGGGGTAACTGCCACATCTCCTTCTCAAATTACCTGAGGTGGTCAGATGATCTAGGGACAGAGACAAAGGCAAACAGCCATGCTCAAATCATATGCTGCAGTCAGAAGGTAGGCCCGAAGGGCCATCCAGATCAGCAGACCACAGTTCCCAGGAAGGGCAATTCAGCAGACCATCGGGAGAGAAACGATTCAGTACCTACAGACAGATCTGACTGTAGCATTAAAGGGAACCACAGGGATACTTTGGTTTTATGTTACAGTGGTTGTGTGAGAGGTTTTTATTTGTTTGCTTTAAATGTGTTTTATTCTTTGCTCTCTTCTGCTTTTTCTTTTTTAAAAAAATTCCCTTATATTCTTTTGTCTCTCACTCATTTTCTTTCTTTTTAAAGATTAATTATTTTTGGCACATTTTAGATATGCATAATAAACACATTAATCGTAAGGAATTTGTACTTGTACATGATATATATTGATTCTTTTTTTCTGTATTCCTCTCCCCTCTTTTCAACCCCTCTTCCTCTCCTTAGTTACAAAAGCTTTATTTCCATTTTTCCATTATTTCTCTTCCTCTCTCCCTCCTTAGTTCCCCTTCCCATTTAAATATTTCTTCCTATTTCACAATACCTATTATACATTTTATTCTTTATTTATACTTTCCACTTTTCATGCTAGAGAAGCCATGCATATCATTTCTCCCTTCTCCAATATATATACATATATATATATATATATATATATATATATATATATATATATATACAAAAGAACATATGAATTAACCAGGGCTTGAACTTAAATAGTACCAGTAGTGGGCATGTTAGGGCAATCCTTGCCAAAATTGTATTTAATGTATCCAAGCAAATGTAACCACTCATATTAAAGGTTCTAACAATCTCATACTTTCCTCCAATATTTAACTATAATTCTATCCCTATGCATTCCTCCTTCTGTCTCCATAAATGTTCTATCAAATCCCCTCAGGACTAGTCTTTTGTTTCAGTTATCCCAACTACCTGCTTATTTTGTACCTCTTGGCATTTCTGTTATTTCTCTCTCTTCTTACTGACTTATCTCCTCCCTTAACTTCTTTCCTTCCTCTTTCTCTCCCATATCTCAGCAGTATAGTACAGTCGATAAGGGGCAGTAATAAAAGGGTGAAATTGTTAACATAAGCTTTTAATGTACATGATCAACATATGGTTAGATCTGCTGTGCTGTTATAACCTGGTCACGTAACACAATGATCAGGTGCAATCCTATTAAACTCAAAATGATTGACAATACCTTGTGGCAAATAAAGCCATGACCACAATCACTAGAAAGCAAAATCTTTTCACTGTATTTGACATCAATGCTCAGCACACACATAGCACAAATAGAAGCATGAAAAAAGCAACAAAATATCTCCGAAATTGTCCATCTACTCCAAGGCAGATCCAATAAGCACCAAGAGAGAGGAAATCCATGTATTTGAATGGCATGAAGGATCAAAATGGTATGAAGGAAGCAAACAAACAAAAAGAAAATTATAAAAACAAAATCCTCAGTGAGTTCAAGGATGATACTGAAGACATAGTAGAATTAATAAATGAGATGATCAACAAGTTTAAAGAAAGCAAATAAAGAATTAGAAGACGCAACCCAAACCTTTTGAAACATGAATGACAAATTACTAAATAATCTACAAAAGGTACTAACTGAAAATCCTAGAAATAAAGAATTCTACTGAATATATGAGAAGCAGAAATGACCAATGCCAGGAGAGAATATCAGATCTAGAAGACAAGTATAGTGTGCAAGACCACCTACTTGAGATACCTGAAATGTAAGAGAGTAAGGACAACTGATCTAACAGCTACAAATGATATAAAGAAGACTAAATTAAACTAACTGGAATTAGCGAAAAGTCAAAGGGCAGAATGAATGCCATAAAAATCTGTTTATAGAAATTACAACAGCAAACTTTCCCATATGAAGAAAGAGCACAACATATCAGTAAGCAATGCACCCAGAATCCTAAATAACCATGAACAGAGATCATCTACATGATCCATCATAGTCGAAACCTTAGACGTCAAACACAAGGACAGAATCTTCAAAGTTGTCAGAGTAAAGCAATACATCACCTGTAAAAGTAAATACGTTAGGATTACAGCAGATTTCTGAACACAAACTATAAACTCCATGAGTTTGAAGGTGTTTAAAGGCCTGAAAGAAAATACTTTCCAACTTAGTGTAATATTTTATGCAAAGTTACCTTTCAAAAATGATGGTGAAATAAGAGTATTTCAAGAAAAAGAACACCTTAGGTTCATGACCACCAAACCAGAATTCAAAACAATTTCAAGGATATTCTAGATAGAGACAAAGAAGCCAACAATACCAAAAAGTCTGATGAAATATATACATTTGTCAGGATAAGCAGTTAAATGAAATAGCAACTGATTGAAAAAGACAATAGAAAGATCATGCAATGATTAAAAATAAGTCAGTACTTCTCAGTAACAACTCTCAATTCAAATGACCTCAGCTCCCTCAAGCAAAAGATAGATTGAAAGATAGAAAATAAATAGGCCGGGCATGGTGACTCATGCCTGTAATCCCAGCAGGGCTGGGGATTTAGCTCAGCGGCCTAGGTGCCTGCCTTGCAAGCATGTGGTCATGAGTACGATCCCCAGTACTGATTTAAAAAAAAAAAATGCATTGTTACGTTGCATATGAGACACATCTAATACAAAAATAAATTAATAGAATCAAAGACTGGAAAACAGTATCTTCTGCATCAAACCCCCAAAGCAAGTAGGTATAAGTATCTCATTTTCAGACAAATTGGGGTTTAGGCTAAAACTGAACAGGAAAAGCAAAGAAAGTCATTACATCTAATTTAGGGATACAATTCAACAGGAAAAATTAACAGTATTTACACTGAATATTGACATACTCAAATGCATAAAACAAACACCACTGAACATAAAAGATCAAATAGTGATCAACACAGTCGTAGTGGGAAAGTCAATATCCCACTTTCACAAATAGCTCAATTGGACAAAAATATCAAAGAAATGTCAGAGCCGAATCACACATCCCAATCACTGAATTTAATAGATATCTACAGAACATAAGCAATACACAGGGCTTTTTCCAAAATACCACATATATTAACTTGCTGAAATAAAAAAGAATAAAAATTCTCTTTTGTATATTATCAGATCATAGTGCATTAATACTAGAAACCAATGCAAACAAACCACAGAAATTTTGCAGACACCTGGATACCAGCTAATTCACCCTTGAACAATCAATGAAACAAAAAAATTCAAGAAAGAAATTAAACATTTTTGGAATCAAATGATAATGCAGTACAATATACCAGGACCTACCAGACATAATGAGAGTTGTCCTAAAATGGAAGTTTATTGTTCTGAATGCTCACATTAGAAAAAGAGTGAGCCCAAATATCTAGAGACATAGCTAAAGATCCCAGAAAAACAAGAAAATCTAAATCTACATCTAGTATAAAGAAGGAAATTATAAAGATCAGAACAGAAACGAATGAAGTTGAAACTTAAAATATAATACAAAGAATCAATGAAGAGCTAGCTCTTTGAAAGAATGAACAGCACAGACAAACCCTGAGCCAAATATTTCATGAGAAAAGAGAACCCCATAGCAACACAATTAGAAATGAAAAAGGCAAAAATGCAATAACACAATAGACACCACCAAAATCAGGATTATTAGTAACTACTTAGAAAACTTGCATTACAAAAAATTGGAGAATCTGAAGAAGTGGACAGATTCCTATGAAACATCAGAATTGAACCATGAAAAAAATCCTGTAAAGTCCAATAATAGTCAAACAACAGTGAGGCAAAAATAAACATTAAACAATCAAGAAAAGCCCATGACCTGGTAAATTTATTGCTGAATTCTATAAGAACTTCACAGAAGATCTAACACCTCTTATTCTTTAAATAAATTAAAAGGGAAGAAGTACTGCTAAATGCAATACATAGATACTAAAATTATCTTGATTCCAAAATGAGGAAGGGACTCAATAGAAATAGAAAATAGAAATAGAATAGAATGGAATAGAAATAGAACAGAAAATAGAAAATTACAAGATGCTCTTTTAAGTGAATGTAGGTGCAGAACTCCTGATCAAGATACTGGCAAACAGAATTCTACAAATCATATATCATGGCCAAGTAGGCTTCATCTCAGGTTTACAAGGACAGTTCAGCATAAGCAAACCAATAAATTTAATACATTATACAAACAGAAGCAAGGACAAAATCACATAGTCTCATCAATAGAAGCAGAAAAATCTTTTGGCAGGATGCAACATCCATTCACAATAAAAACCTTGAAGAAAATATGTACAGAAGGATCTTCTCTCAATATAATAAGATGCACTTAACACAAAACTACTTTCACCATCATATTAAATGGGGAAATCAGAATAAAAAATCTCTAAAATCAGAAATAAGACAAAGATGCCCATTATCTTCACTCCTATTCTATGTAGTTCTCAAAATATTGGCCAGAACAATCGGGTAAGGAAAAGAAATAATATATATGAAACAGAGAAGTCAAATTATCCTTATTTGGGGCCAGGGATCTAGCTCAGCAGCTTGCCTGGTAAACATGAGGTAATGAGTTTGATCCCCAGTACATTATATATATATATTTGTAGAAGACATGATACTTTATATAGAAGATACAATTTCCACCAAAAAACACATAAAATTGATAACCAAATTCAGCAATGTAGTATACAATATCAACCTACAAAAGCCAGTAGTGTTCCTGTCCACTAATGAAGAACCCATTGAGAAACAAATTAGGAAAACAATACCATTCAGAATAGCATCAAGAAAAAGTAAATAGTTAGGAATTAAGTATCAACGAAGTAAAATACCTTTATAATAAAAACAGCAGTACTCCAGAAAAGATTTCAGATAATAAAATGATATCCCCTTTAACTCAATAGATAGAATCAGTGTTATCAAAATGGACATACTTCCAAATCTTACATATAGATTTACTGCAATCTAAACCCAAATACCAACAGCATTCCTCATAAAGATAAAGCAATTCTAAAATTCATATGAAACCAAAAGAGACCCAGAATAGCAAAAGCAATTCTGTTCAGCAACAGACACTGGCACAAAATTGATGCATGGAACAAAATAGAAATTACAGAAACAATTTCTAGTACTTTAAGTTATCTGATCTTTAAGAGAGGGATAAAAATCCTATATTGAAGTAATGATAGTCTCTCAAAAAATGGTGAGAGGGAAATTGGATGTATACTTGCAGAAGTTTGAAGCTAGACCTATAAATCTCACCATGTACCAAAATAAAATAAAAATGGGTCAAGGCCCTAAACATTAAAACATAAACAATCTGTGAAAGACAAAATAGGTAAATAAGGATTTTTTAAACAGAACCCCAACTGCAAAAGAAAAAAACATCAAGAACAATGAATGGAATTATGTCAAGTTAAGAACCTTCTACACAGCAAAAGAAGCAATAAATACAGTACAGAGATGATATACAGAATTTAGACAAAATTTTTCTAGTCAGCTACTTCTTGGAAAGAAGACTAATATC
Organism: Hydrochoerus hydrochaeris; assembly: GCA_004027455.1. NCBI lineage: Eukaryota > Metazoa > Chordata > Mammalia > Rodentia > Hydrochaeridae > Hydrochoerus > Hydrochoerus hydrochaeris. The sequence goes on along the minus strand of PVLA01013940.1, from coordinate 16,090 downwards.
TAAAATATGTAAAGAACTGAAAAAAAATAGACTACTCCAAAAATAAAAGACCCAATTGAAAATGGGCAACTGAAATGAATAGAAATTTCTTAGCAAAATAAGTACAAAGGCCAATGAATAAAGGAAAAATGATTCAAAATCACTGGCCACCAAAAAAATACAGTTAAAACAACATTGAGATTCCATCATATACCTTAACAAATGACCCTCATCAAGAAATCAGATTACATGTGGGTGAGCCTGTGTGGGGAAGATGGCTTCACTCTGTATTCTTGGTGGGAACATAAACCAGTCACAACTTCTATGGAAATTGGTATGGAGATTTGTCAAAAGGCTCAGATTGGAAATTCCATCCAAGCCAACTATTTATCTTATAGGTATCATCCCGAAAGTGTTAAGTTGTATATTGCAGTAATATATTCATACCCATGTTTACTGCAGCACAACTCATAATAACTAATCTTGGAAGAGTTCATATATCCATCAAGAGATGAACTGATAAAGAAAGCACGTATTTATACACAATGGAGTACTACTGTGCTATAAAAGATACATGTCATTTGTAGCAAAATCAGTGCACCTTGTGGCCATAATGTTAAGTGACATAAATCAAACATATGAACTTATGTACCACATAGCTTCTCTTATTTGAGAAACCCAGGGAGTAAATAATTTAAAGAATAAAATAAAATAAAGATAACAGGAAGTAGGAGATACATATTTTCTAAATAAGAAGATGTACAGATGGATGGAGATGGGAGGGAGGGAAGGTGTCTTGGTTACTTGCTTCTTGTTGCTGAAACAAATCAATCACCTGACACCCAAAATTAAGGAAGGAAAGGTTTATTTAGCTCACTGTTTGTAGAGGTTTCAGCCCAAAATTAGCTGGCTCCAAGACAGAGGGGCATGGCACAGGGACAACTCTTCAAGGCAGCAGCCAGCAAAAGCAGCCAGAGTGAAAAGAGGGGGAGCACAAGCCTCTTCTCTTTTATATTGTAAGCAGGCCACTTTCTCCACCCCATGGTGAAGGTAGCACTCATACCACCTCTTTAGTAAGAATCCTGGCTCCCTGCTGAATCTTTTCCTTAAATTTCTAAATTTTGCAAGTTAACACAATCTGTCAACCATAACAAAAGGAGAGTGAGAAATAAAGAGGATTAAGGTATGTTATATACATGTATCTACTCCCCAGGATGAATGCAATCATAATGTGCTGCAAATATGTAATTTAAAAAAAATAGAATTAGCTTGGGTTAATTTGACAATTTTACATGAACCCAGAATTCTTTAAAGTATGGTCACTGTTGCTGTGGGGTTTTTTGTCCAGAATTTCCTGGAAATTGACAGCGCTAGTGACTGGTGGCCACCTCTCACAGAAAGTGTGACAGGAGCCCTTGACTATCCTTGTCTGTGTTCCACTTTTCTCTGGTTGCACAGTAGGTGCAAAGCTGGTGTCCAAGGGTGTGCTGTGCTCCTACAGGTTCTGTTCTGTGAGACTCCCCTGTAACATCCAGCCTGAATGAAGAAGCATGCTGCACCTTGACTGGAGAGACCCGGAAAAGGGGAATGCGAACTCACTGAAAGCCATTCTAGGTGTCTTGTATTGGATTATAAACTCCCTGAGATTGTTGGCTGTCTTAATCTTTCTTAAAAAATAATTCCCAGTCTTTAATATTGTGCCTGGTTGTGAAGGCTTTCAACAACCATTAGACTAAGTGCTTAAACACACTGTTTAAAACTATAAAACTGACTTGTTTTTGTAATAAAATGAGAGTAGGAGAATATGGTGTGATTGAATTTTATATACTTCCAATCTTATTATTATGCATAAGATTGGCCTCTATCAAATCTGGCCTATATGAGGCTCAGAAATGGCATCTCTGCATATAGTAAATTGAGATAAGTAGTTTTAAAGATATAAAACAAGTCATAAACTTATAAAATTCATTACTTGTAAAATGTAGTGAAGAAATAAGATGTAGTCAAGTATTTAACAAAACAAATTCATACAGTTTGTAAGGAAAGTTAAGGATACTCAATGTGTTCTTAAGTTTTCGTAAGCTTAACACTGAATTTGAAATAAGCTTATGGCTTAGGGCTGGGTTGGGGATTAAACTTCTCGGGTTCAACTCTATCCCCTCTATCACTATGAGTAAAGTGGCTTAATTTCCCTTTACCTGAGCTTCCTTATCAGAAATACTGGGCTAAAAATGATACCATTTTCATAGACACATGTGTGTGAAAGTCTGAAACATTTCCTGACATACAGAGGTTTAATAAATAGTTGTCTTAAGAAAAGAAAATTGAATTGCTTGAAGCACAGTCTTATTTTTAAGCAATTGTATTAGTGGCTTGACATCCTTTTTTGCACAATTTAGTTTGAAGTATAGATGAAACAGAAAATGAAAGCTAGACTTGGTAAGCATGATAAATGCCATTTCTACCCTGATATTACTCATTAAACAGCTGAATGTCAGTTAAATTTGAATGTCAGAGAAATGATGAATAATTTTCATGTATATTTTCTATGCACTATTTGGAACATGGTTGTGTTTAAAAAATTATTTTTGTGTATATTTGTGAAAGTCAAATGTAACTGAGTGTTCTGTAACTCTGGCAACACTAGTCAAGTGTGTTGGTAAGGCACCCTACAGCCCCTACAGGTTTATGGGGCCATTACTTCTCATCCGTATGACTTTGTATACTTTTGTCTTTTCTAAACTAAAACATTTTAAACATATGCACACATCCAAATGTGTCAATTTTTTTAAAAAAAATTATTCTATTTGATGGCCTATAGTGGGTCACATTTTGAACTTTAGTTTTTGGCAAATTTCAATAGCGACTATGAAGAATTCCTAAGTGTGCCCTGGAGCTACATATGGTCTAGACCCTGTAATATACCAAATGCTTCTGCATAAATTAAACTGATATCAAAATTTTCAAATGGCATTTATATAACTTATGATGCTATTTTGAATTGTCCATGAAGTCTTTGCCTAGACATAGGTCTTCAAGGGTTCTACATATTGTATCTTCCAGAAGATTTAGTGTTTCTGTTTTAATATTTAGATTTTTGATCCCCTTCAATTTTATTTTAGTGCATGGTGAAGGATATGGGTCTAATTTTAATCTTAAGAGTATGGAGAGTCAGTTTTTCTAGCATCATTTATTAAAGAGCCTATCTTTCTTCTGGTGAATGTGTTTGTCAAAGATAGGGTGGCTGAGTGTGTTTGGAGTTGTTTCTGTATCTTCTAATCTGTTCCACTGATCACCAGGTCTTTTTGCCAGCACTATACTGCTATTGTTACTGACGCTTTGGAGTATGACTGCAAGTCACTTATTATGATGCCCACTGTCTTACCTTTGTTGCCCAGAATTTCCTTTGCTATTGTAGGTTTCTTCTGATTCCAAATGAATTTTAAGTTCATTTTTCTAATTCCATGAGATATGCTATTGGTATTTTGATTGGGATTGCATTAAATCTGTATAACAATTTTGAGAGTATGTCCACTTTCATCATATTGGCTCTTAAATTATCATTTCATTTTCTGATATCTTCTTCAACCTCCCTTTCCAGAGTACTATAATTTTCAATATGAAAGTCTTTTATTTCCTTCATTAGGTTGTTTCCTAAGCATGTTTTACACCATTCAAAATCATCACTCTATGGAAACAGGCATTAAAACTCATTCTATTTGCCTAGAATGGGATTATTAACTTTCCTTCCATTGCTAAATTTTTTTTGTGATTAAATATATACAATGTAAAATTTATCATCTTATTTTTAAGTATACAGCTGAGTACTATTAAGTGCATTTACAATGTTATAGAACTTTGACCAATGTTCAGCTCCAGAATACTTTTTTTGTAAAATCGAAACTCTATGCCCAACAGGCAAAGAATTCTCCTTCCATTCTTTCCCCAGCCTCTGGTAAGTACCATTCTACTTGACCACTGTGAGTATCTCATGTAAGTGCAATTGGTCATTTGTATTGTGGGGTTTGCGATGGATCCATCTTACTTAGCATAATGTCCCCATGTTTCATTCATATTACAGTGTATATCAAACTTTCCTTTATTTTAGAGGCTAATATTCCCTTGCGTGTATATGAAATTTCATCTTCATTTGCCTTATGTCTTTATCCATTCAGACATTTCAGGTGCTACCCTGTTTTAGTTACCGCAAATAAAACTGCTTTGAACACGGGTATATGAATACGTCCTCCGGACCTTGGTTTCACATATTTTGGGTATATCCTTAGACGTGGAATTGCTGGATCATGCGATAATTCTATTTTTAATTTTTGGGGTGTTCTTACATGATCGATCATAGCAGTGGTACCATTTTAAATTCCCACCAAAAGCTTGAAAGGGTTGCAATTTTTCCACATCTTCATGAACAATTACTATTCATTTTGTGATTGAGAAATGTATATGTTTATGGAGTGTGACAGAATGGTTCAATACATGTGTACATTATGTAATGTGATTAGGATAAGTGCATCTATCTCCCCAAATTTGGAATTTTTAAATAATAATGGGTGTGTAGTGTTATTACACTGTAGTCTGTTTATTTATTTATTATGATACTTGGGATTGAACCCAGGGCTTGCTGAACCATTTCCCCCAGCTCCTTTGTAAACTTTTTACTTTAAAATAGGGTCTCGTTAAATTGTCCAGGTTGGCCTCAAACTTGTGACACTCCTGCCTCAGAAGCCCAATTTGCTGGAAATATAGGCATGTACCACCTCGTCTTGCTCACTACAGTTTTGACTTGCAGTTCCCTAATGATTAGTGTTATACACTCTGCAGGACTCACTTAAGAATAAGAATACTCAAGAATATTGGGTGATTCTGATGATAACACATTCCACCAACTTTTATTTGCATGGCCAAATCTTAGTACTTCTCTGATTTTTGAAAAATAATTTTTTGCCAATAATAAGATCCATAATTCTTTCATTCAAGCTTGGAAATTTTCAGCTCTTATTCCTTCACCTGTCCTCTCTTTTGCTTTCTCTTCTCATCTCTTTCTGGAACTTCCACATTGCATATGTGTCTGACTGATATTTTAGACTCAATTAATTTTTATTCATTTTTTTCTTTCTGTTCTTCAGATTTGATAGTTTCCTTTACCATATCTTCAGAATCTCTGGGTCTTTCTTATACTTGCTCAGACCATCCTTAAAATTTTTCCATGATTTTTCAAATTTTCAGTCATTTTGCTTTATAGATTCTGGATTTCTTTTTTTGTTTCTTTGAAGTTTCAATGATTTCCTATTTTATTCATGCATCTTTCCTTAACTTTCTCCACAACTTCTTTTAGCATTTGGACATCTTAAAATAGTCATTTTAATGTATCTATCTGTATCAGTTTGCATCATTTTTTATCACACACAATTTCTGTTGAAAAATTTTCTCCTTTGAATGGCCCATGATTTCCAACTTCTTTGTATTGAAAACAACCTTTGAATATAATAATGTGGTAATCTTGGAAATAAGATTCTTTCTCAGAGTCTGCTGCTATTTTTTTTAATGACTTTTGTTTTGAATTTTAAGGCTTGTCTCTTGGATAATGATCAGATTGAGGTATAAATTTAAGGTCTTTACTATTCCTGCATCTCTGTGGGGGCAAAGTCATTTTCTAATTTCCCTAATATATGCAGTTGCTTTTGAATACTTTAGGCTTTAATGTCATGGTCACAAAATGAGACAAAAAGAGAAATGAAGGCAGAGATGTTGCTGAGGTGTTAAGTCCACAAGAAGTTACTTGAGTCAAAAGGAAAGGGGTTTACAAAAATGGACAGAGATGTAACAATATAAACTTTTCTTATTGTCTGTATATTTGTGATTAATGACAGCAATAAGAGCACAGACCCTTAGAATATTGGGAAGACAAGGTCTTTTTCACTCTTACTGTCTCCTGCAGACTATGTGCAGATTGCTGTAGAAATTCTTTCGTAGCTGCTTGCCATGGCACTGTGGGTGGAGGTTGGATAGGCAATTGCTTTTGCTAAGAAATTAAATTTACTAAAACTAACTGAAATTTACTTTCTGGGCTTTCTAGGCCTCCCCTTGGATGTTGCAAGCTTTCAGTAGACTCTAAAGTTTGAAACAGTTATCTCAGACAGATTCTGCCTTCATAATTGTCAGTTTCCCGATTTTTTCCTACTTCCTTGTACATCAATCCTTGGTTGGTATTACCATCTTTAAATGAGAAAGAATTACAGTACCCCAGAGAGAAAGCTTATTGAAAGGAAAAATGTTGAGCACTTAGGCAGGGTGTAAGCATTTTTTAAAAAAAATGTGTTGGGTAAGAATACATCTTAGGTACCTGTTAACCATTCTTTGAAGTAATGCATTAGCTATAGTGTCAGTGAAGTTCCAGAGATTGTAAAGATCAAATGTTATTGATATACTCCTGGAGGATCCTAACAGTATCTTGAATAACTTAAAAAACCTACTATCTTGAATAACTTAAAAAAATCTAAAAAGGCTTATTTAATGAGCTCAAGATTCTTTTCACAATTTCTCCCTTCTCCTAGAATTGTTCTTATGAGTCAAAAAATTCTCTAACTTTGGTATCTCCTGGTTTTTGCTTGGTCTTCAGACCTTACATCAGGCAAGGTTTCAAAAAATGAGCCTTTCTTCAACAAAACCTATGTTTACTTCAGAAGACAGCATCTCTTTGTAAGTTCAGGGGAATAATTTAGTTCTTGTTTTCAGTGGTGCTTATTTCTGAAATCTAGCAGAACACCCACAAGATGGAGAAATTAGAGTACATGAGGGAGAGGGAAAAGTAAAAGGAAAGTAGCTAGGTTACAAGATTGATGCCCTTGCTTGGTTGGGCATGTTGTGGAAAGGGAGAACTGAAATCCTCTGTCATAACCCTGATGGGACAGACAGAGCAAGCATTTAAAGCATACAAGACAGCATAGGAGGTTTGACCATTAAATACTGTGGACTTATGAAATAAAACAAAATTTAATTACAGAATGCCATACTTAAGATGACATTCTTCCTCAACACATTTTTTAAAAAATAAAATCTAGAATCACTGTTCTGAAGAGCATGTCATTCAATCTTGTATCACACTGTCTATGGTCAGTGTCAGGTGTCACCTTACATTTTGATGAAACTGGGATGAAATGGGAAAGTAGATATAGGAGTTACCAATCTGTGCTCTTGTGATTTGGAGTATATCTGTGGCATTAAAAAGCACCATTGACTCTATTTTTCACTTCTGCAGGAGTTTCTAGAATGTCAAGGGACATAGTAAACGTTAAATGGGAGAAAAATTGAGTTATTTAAAATTCAAACATGGGCATTTGGGGTGATTCATATTCATGCATTCTCTTTCAGAAATTCAGGACAGGAAACAGGAAGACAGGCTATTATTATGGGACTCTGAATTTGCATTTAGACTTCTCTAACGTGACTGTTGGCCAGTCTTCCACTGCATTGCTTCTAGTCCATTTGGAAAAGAGCATTTTTTTTCACTGGTTGTGTTTCCTTTCCTGTGGATGTAGTTCCACTAGCCTTTCCCTCCTTGCCTGCCTCTGTTTCCTCATTCATATATTTACATTCTTTAGAAACGCTATAAATTAATCTCATGTGGATTAAAGAAGAAGAAAGTCAGCATTTACTCTTCAAATTTGAGTGCATTTGTCCTTGTCTCTATATGTTAAGTTCAACAGTAAAGTTTGAAGAGTCTGATAGTTATAAGCTGGGAGAAGTTTGTGTATTTTGGAGGTTTAATAGTGCAAGGCTAGGGGCTGGGGATTTAGCTCAGTGGCATAAGCGCCTGCCTGGCAAGTGAGAGGTCATGAGTTTGATCCCTGGTAGCACACATTAAAAAAAAAAATAGTGCAAGGCAATTTCCTTACAAATATAAGCTACCTTCTTCAATATCATCTTCATCAAAATAGAGGTGTTACTTGTGTGTGTGTGTGTGTGTGTGTACGCGTGCATACTCTGAGTATGCACCTTGGCTTACTGTATTTTATTTCATAACTTGTTCCAAACATCAATAAGGAAGGCAGGTATTATTTGTCAGATTCCTTGTGCCTCAGTAGAGTTGCTCAATTCAGTGCAGCTTCACACATGAAGAAAGCTTGCCAATAGTGACGTGGAATTCAGAAGGACTTAAACTAAACAGAAGTATATGTGGAAAGATTCTGAGGTTTGGGAACTTTAACATAGTGTTGGTTTGGCAATGAAAATGATAAAGGCTGCTTTTGAACTCCATGGCTAAAGTGACTATAGGCAATTCCTGAATTAGCCTATTTGTATTATACCAAATGATATAAAATAGTTAACATGTTTTGATAAGAGAGGTGATTATTGACACGCTTTTTTTTCATTTAAACAGAATGAATCTTAAAGATAGATGATAGATGCTAATATTGCCCATTTCAGATAGGGCAATGGAAATGAAGAGGTTACAAAACTTGTGCAAGGCTATAAATAGCAGCTATTTAATAGCGGTAAATGAGGGAACTGGGAACAACAGCAAATTAGACTGTGTGGAAACCACTCTGTTATGTCACCCCTTCATGTTAACTCTACACTGCTGTCTCCATTTGACTATTCTCTCTAGCTCCACCAGTTTTTTTTCCAAAAATTGTAAACAGTAGTTCACACATAGATGTAAATTGCAGTGCTTGCTAAGTCCTTATATTCTCTTCACAAATGCTCTTTGGCAGGGGCTGCAGTACATCCTAAGAGACATGAAATTCAAAGGGGAAAAAATCAGCCAAGCAAAGAACAATGTGACACAGCACAAGGAAATGGAAATTGGAAGCCAGCACTCTAGGAGTTTGGTGTACAGAATCTGGAAACAGAATGGAGTTAACCTCCTAACCAAAGATGTTTGTCAGGGAGTTATTGAGTACAAATAGAATCAAACTCAAATTCTCCTGGGGAGGAAAAAATAATTATGTTTTGGTTGAATGAGGTTTTATCAGAACAGCTTCAGAAAAAGATTGAAAAAGTTCTGGAGCAGCACAGGCATGAACGTTGGATACATCCCCAGTTTCTGTGTCATGTGGATACAGTACTCTACAATAAATCATAGCAAATACAGTAAATCATAGAAAACACAGCTATCTTTTAGATTCATCAAGATTAAAGGCAGGTCTTCAAGAAAGCAAGTCTTCAATATTTTACTACTGGAAAATGATGCCATCTTACATACTTTGGGAAAAAGTAGGCAACTTACAGTGTGAGCGGTAAGATCAGAAATGGGAAGTTTACATGATGAAGCGGTAGTGCTGCAGGGCTAGTGGCCCAAGTGTGAAGTATAGCTTATTTTGTAAAGATTGGTTGATGACTTTTTGAAACTTTGAAAGTTTTATAAAAAAAATTGGGTTGGAAACAATTGTTACATTTAGTAAGCAAGATGATTAGAAAGATCTTGAAATTTTTCTCTGCTGTTAATCTTGTTTTTTGAAATGCAAGCGAAAATACATGATAAGGTAATTTAAAAACTTAACTATTCACTTGGGAAGGTATAAACAGATTTGTACCTTTGAAAAGAAAGACAGACACAACCTGGATTTCACTTTTACCATGGGGAAGTTCATTAAGGTTAGGGTAGATATTGTGGATAAATTTAAACCAAAGTAAAATTAAAAATATCACAAAAATATTGCATACTTGTTTTCTAAAAGACATACCTGAGGATAAACCCAGCATTAACATTTCAGTCTATAAAAGTAATCTTTATGGAGATTGTTGAGAGTGATGGTAACTTCATTGCATAGAAGCAAAATATTCTTAGCCTCAGGAGACATACATCTGGTTGCAGCATATGAAACTCAGCAGTGCTGTGAGCCAGTTGAGAAACAGTCTGCACCTGGGTTTTGGCAGGATTTCTCCTGAAAGACAGGTGAGGAAGAAGAGTTTAAATGTGAATATTGGCAGAGTATTAGTCTTTCATAAATAAAGCCTTAAAACTGTTTTCAAGGAAATGAAGGGATGAAAAGGTAATATTAAGAAAGAAGAAATAAATTTCTGCATTGATGAGTCACAAATAATGCCAGCCAAGAACTCTAGAGCAGCTGGGGACAGCTCAGAGTTCAGATTTCAGGTACCTAAGGAGTAACATTTTGAAGTCTTGTCATAGATTTTTCTCCCTCCTCCTCAAAATGAACTTAGTTTTTAGGAGCCAACAACTGGTAAATAAAAACTGATACAAAGGAACTCATCTGACCATTCTTTCACATGAATGGTCACCTGAGATCCTCTTGTGATGGAGATAATTGTGATGCAACAGGAAACCAGTCGTGATTCCACATGTGTGTGGAAAGAACAAGGAGTTTGAGGGATGGGAAAGAATGCTTGGGAGAGAAGTAGAGCCTTAAATGGCCCCAAGACTGAGTAAGACAGACACTGGTTACAGAGAGTTGTCTTGAAGAAATGGTTACTGGTGAAGACAGTGGGTATAGATATAGCCCCTTCACTGACAATTTTCCCTTATAAAGCAGTATAGGGAAAATTCATTTGGATAAAAATTTTCTCTTCTGATATGCAAAAGTCTTTCTGTATATGTTTTAGTTTGGACTCTTAAAAATGAACACTGAAACAAAAATATGGGTGCAAGCATTTCAGGGAATGACAGTGGGAGACTGAAGTGAAACAGAGAAGGTAAATTAGTTAATAAATGATGCATTGTGATTCCAGCAACAATTCAATTCTGCATGGAAACTGTGGGAAATACATAAAACATAATTCTCAGGATTTGTTATTCTGAGAAGAATGGAATGGGGGTATTTTACATGCTGATTACCTCAATCCATTGTGGACTACACCAGGCTGTTGTTAATTCCCTAACACCTCTGACCTGCTTGGCACGCTGGTCATCCTTTACAGTTTTGCTTCAGGCAGGGAAATGCTTTGCAAAATCCCAGGAACATGGGCAAGACAGCATTCATTAGCAGAAGAACAAGCCTGTTAGTCTTTCTAATTCAGTCTGCATGAATGACTTGAATCCAGTTGCTCTTCTACATAAGACACTAGAGAATGTGACGGGCTTTGCGTGAAAGACAGGTGTTTTATAACTTGCCAGCCCAGGCAGGAGGCCAAAATTTAATTAAATGTTTGCTTCTACAAATCAGGGTCTTATCCATAGTGGTTTCCCAATAACTAGTAGCTAAATTGTATTGAAAAGTACTGTTGAAAGGGAATTGGAAAGACCATCGAAATATAGGCTTCAAAAGTTCTAATATTTATGTTTTAAATCTATAAACCATTATAAATCCTTCACTAAAACCTATATGCTTTGAATTTTGTAAGTGACAGCACTTGGAAAGATGATGTTTAATAAATATTGAAAAATAATAATGAGATAATTTGTATATTTTCCATTATCTGGGAGTTTCTACACTAATACTCTGCTGTCATGTTCTTACTCATTCTTTTCTATTTCATTATTCTCATTGTACCAACATAAATAATTCCTTTCACTGGAGGAAGTTATTAAATATTCTCATTATTTTTAATCTTCAAAATATGAGTTATATAATTTAATATTCTTGGGATGATTCATTCTCCCTTTAGTTTTACTTTCAAATCATTTTGTAAGGCTCATATCAGTTGCTTTGGGGGAATTAATATTTGTGATTTGATTCCATGTCAGTAAGGGATAGATATAATCACGTTAAGTAATGATTTTTTAAAAATCAGTCTTTATTTACAGTATGCAATATAATTTTTTTGAAAGTTGTGATTGATACCTAGCTTTTTAAGCATTTTTGTAGGGTTGAAATCAATTTAGTTCTTATTGAGGTGAGATTTCAAAATACGATGAATGCTTAAATTCTTTTTAAGTTACTGGAAAACATATTGACATTAATCTCCTGTGAAATACTCTCACTTCAAACACGTGCTTTGGTCATTTCCACTTTCTGAATCAATTCTGTAAATTTTGTTTTGTATCTTTCTACAGTTGTCTAAATGACCTGAATTGATTCAAAATCTTAATGGGAATTTCTGTCAAAAAGCACTGCTCTGTGTCTTCATTTACTTTATTCATTAGATCTGGCATCATGAAACTTCTGTCTCTTCCCCAAAGTAAAAATAAGCATGAAATGTAAACATTTTGAATTGATTCTGAAACTTGAAATAACTATGACAGTGCAATTAAAGACGTTTATGAAAGAAGACTTCCAGAATTTCTTTAGGCAAGAAGTGAGGGGGAATATTTTGAGGGATTTATGGCAATATGCCTTTTACTGTACCAAAATAGTTTAAAACATTCATGATATTTTAAACAAATTTTCATATTTTCTATTAGTCTACAAGTACCTGTGTGTAGTACATACTGTTCACATTCCTAGTAGGTAGCAAGTACATTTATATAACCCATTCAATTCCTTTTTCATCCTTTTTTCCCTTCTCTCCTTCACCCCCCACCCACCCTTTGATCCCTTTCCATTTTTTTGTACATGTTTGCAGTACATAATGTTTACCTTTCTTGTGTGGAGTTGGGACATGCATATAACATATCCCAATTCCTTTTATTCTTCACTGTCTCTTCCCTCTATCTACCCTCTCAATCTTTTGATCTCCTTCCCTTTGAAAATGATCTATTTCCCTACCTTGTATTATCTATCTTTTATTTTGCCCTTTACTTTTCTCTGTATTTCTTATATAATAGAAACAATGTGGCATTTAACCTTATGCGTCCGATTTATTTCACTTAACATCATGGTCTCAGGTACATCTATTTCCTATAAATGATTCAAGTTTATCCTTCTTTATGACAGAGAAGTACTCTATTGTGTGTAAATATCACATTTTTTATCTGTTCATCTGTTGATGGACATACAGGCTGCTTGTAAGATTCAGCTATTATGAATTTTGCAGTTATAAGTATGACTATGAAGGCATGTCTGTAATATGTTTTTCACTCTTTTGGGAAGATAACTAGAAACAGAATAGCTGGGTAAAATGGACTCTCTAGCTTTAGTTTTTTGAGTAATATCCATATTGATTTCCATAGTGGTGGTACCAGTTTACACTCCCACCAACAGTCTTCAAAGATTCATTTTTCCTCACAGCACAACCTTACCAGCAATGTTTATTATTTGATTTCTTGGTGATGGCCATTCTTTCTGTGGTAAGATGAATCTCAATAGTAATTTTCATTTCCCAAGTGACCAAAAATGTGGAACACTTTACCATGTATTTATTGACCATTTGTAATTATTCTTCTGTAAAGTATCTATTCATTTTTCTTACCTATTTTTTGATGAACTCCTTTGTTTTAGAGGGTCTAATTTTTTGAGTTTTTAAATTTCTAGATATGAGTCCTGTCTGAGGAACTCTGGCAAAAATATTTTCCTATGATGTAAGCTGTCTTTTCATTCTACTGATTTTCTTTCATCATTCAGAAGGTATTTAATTACTGTGACCACATTTGTTGATTCTTGTAATTACTTTCTGTGCAACTAGGTTTTGTTTAAAAAGTCCTTTCCTTTACCATGACTTCAAGAATACCTATTTCCTATTCCCACAATATTTCTGTTTTAACATTTATCTCTTTTTTCCATTTTGATTTTAGTTCAGCATATGTGTGGGCCTGCATTTAAATTTCTGAACATGGATAGCTAGTTTTCCCAACATCATTTGTTAAAGAAGCTTTCCTTTGGTGTATTTTTTTGTTCCCTTTGTCAAAGATCAAATAATTGAATGTATTTGGGATTGTTTCTGCATCCTCTATTCTGTTCCATAGATCCATGTATCTGTTTTTGTACAAGTACCATGCTGTTTTTATCATGATAGCTTTGTAATATATCCTGAAATTTAGGACTGTGATGCCTCCCATTTTGTCCTTTTTACCCAGAATTGCCTTTGCTATTCTAGGTTTCTTTTGGTGCCATATAAATTATAGGATTGTTTTTGTTTGTAAACCCCAATATCAAGTTTAGTCATTCAAGTATTATAACCCTCTTTTTAATTTTCCTCACCATCCAAAAAGCTATATTTGTAATCCTATTGTGATGTCATTGGAATCCCAGCAAGTTAATTCCAATCTACCACCACCAATGCAACCCATGGTAAGAGTAAAAATACCAAGGCATATTCCAAATTAAGGGCAGCCAAGGGGCCCTAAATCCAATCCTTGTGAGGACATACAGGCAAAGGCCTTGATCCTAGGTCTCTCCCAGCATTTATTATCTTATGAAGAAGAGGGGTGGTTCAGGGATGAGTGACAGTGAGGATGGCAGGTGGAATTATGTGAATAACTTGAGCTGGCTGGTGAGGTGCAAGATTGGCATCTCTGTAAATTTGCAGAGATAAAGATATGTGGAAGGATCAATTTACATAACTCAATTTAGGTAACAATGGAATTGTTTTGGGGGCTATCACTTTGGTTCTGATTTGCAAAATCTTGTGCCCTGGGGAGTCATAGCCTCTTTATCTTGAGGCTCCTACCCAGTTGACATTCCCTGAGCAATTAGCTCTAACATCTCCTGTGTTTAATCCTGTATTTATCTGTATTGTATGGAGAACACTATGTGAGGAAACAGGACTGTCTGTTGGCTATAGAAATTGCATGTTAGCACGTTAGCTAGCCTTATTTGCAATGCTTAGAGCCAATTGCAGAGAGAAGGAAATACCCTAGCCATCTCTCTACATATCAGTATAAGGAAATAAGTCTCCAAATAATCAAAGTCACAGTAATTGGTTTGCATTCAAGGAGAGACAATAGAGTTGTCTCTCACAGTTTTCTCCAGTTTTTTGAAGAATGTGGTTGTAATTTTGAATGGGATTAAACAAACCACTTGCTAATCCAATTATTTAAATATGGGATGACCAAAAGTTGCATATTTTTTCCATTAATTTTTATAACAGGAAATATAAAAATGACAACTTTATCAAATGCAATCAAATATGAAAATTTACTGGTTGAATAACACCTGCCTGACTTATACACAGTATAGTCAGTATGTAACCACACTGCCAGAGAGTGATTGCAAGATGGCTGACTGAGTGGTGTCACAATAAGAGAGCCTCCCTGAAAGAAAAAAACAAAACAAAACAACTCAGATGCTGGAATCTGACAACATGGAGAAAGCCAGACAAAAGGAGAGGAATTCTCATGACCTAGGAAGAAACTGAGGAAAAAGAAAAAAAAAAAGAAAAAAAGAAAGAAGAAGAAGAAGTGTGGATGGAGGGCTGGAGCTGGGAAAGCCCTGGTTGCTGTACCAGCACTTCTTAGAGTCAAGTGACTCACGACCAAGCTGAGATCATGGCCCTGCCGCGAGCGGGGATGGTGAGCTCCAGACCCTCGGCTGGGGGAGGCACTGCAGCAGGGAGTGGAAACAGTCAGTTAAGCTACATGAACTTTGGTGAGTGATGGGAACTAGATTCCCCAGATTGGGAGGACTGGCTAGATGACATTTTGGAGTTGGGCAGGGCCAGGTTGAATCAAAACCCGAGGTGGTGTGAGTCAATGACTCCTAGTTCAAAGCAGATTGGTGGGATCTGCTCGGGCTGGGCTAGGCCCCTGGTTGAAACCAAATAGCCAGGGACAAGGCTGTTCTGTGCCAGTGGCATCCCCAGGGAACACACAAACTTGCTGAAGCATAAACTGGTTGACTGATGTAAGAGGAGGGCTGGATCTCAGCATGCACCTTGCAAATCTGCAGCGGACTGGGGGGTGGCACTTCCCTAGCAAGTGTGCTGCAGAAAAAACTATAGGCAATATGAAAGGCCCAGAGACCTCCACCACCCACCTGTCTGAAGGGGGCCAGAAACATGACAAGACAGAGAGACAGCAAAAGGTCTCCAACTGCGGAACCAGGGAAAGTGAGTCTAGCAGAGGTAAATGCAGAGGAGGTTGAGAGCAGCAAACCTGTAATGTCAGAGACAGCCTCATCAGAAATAAAGAAATACCTCTGTAACCTCATCGTCGAATTTAAATCTGAAATTCTAACTCAGGTGAAGCAAGATATAAGAAGATTAATAAAAGAAGTCTTGGGTAATCCTCAAGTAGACACAAATGAAAGAATAGAGGAACCCGGAGAAAGGAGAGAAGCCTTTGATGAAGAATATAAACAAAACCTAGAATATATGAAAC